>KZ825470.1:135868-238508 GCA_003184685.1 Aspergillus indologenus CBS 114.80 | reverse complement strand
TGGGTTCAGTTTCCCTTGTATATATAGGTGGCACACCATGTGACTGGAACAATTGAACAGTTTATCTATCTTTTCTGTATGCCGGGATATAGTATGGGTGCTAGATCTGGTGTGAACATTATAATCTTATTTAAGCTTTCTATTCAGTCTGAGCCTGTGTGCTGAATAACAGCAATAATAAAGGGCTTGTTATACAAATACTCAACAGCTATATGTCTTGCCCGATTGAGTCACATGATGCGCATAAGGCAAGGCAACCCGCGCACTGTTTCCCGTGTTTGTTCTGTTTGGCCTGTTTGTCTTGCTTGCACTGTTTGTCTCCGCAACTCCCCTCTCAACAATGAAACTAGAAAAGACAACAACAACAACCAGGCGAAGAACGTACGGCCACTTCAGTCTATTATCTATGAGTGTATTGAAAGAACATCAAGCCATGCCCTGTCAGCCTTGCCGTGCCAGTTTCCCAAGGCTATCGATAAACATGCCCAGCAGTCGCAAGGCGCAGGCCTCGTTCACGCGACCCTCGTACCACTGAAAATCCACCTGTAGTCGATCCTCAACTTCCTCCACCCCGAGGAAATAACCATAGGCCCAGAGATCCCGGATGGATTCTGTCTTGAACTCGACCGATCTCCGTGCGTTCTGCGCTACGGTGTCGAATCTACGGTAATTCACAACGCTGTTGAAAAGAGGCTGTCCACCGGTAACCACGTGTTGGATCGCGTCCAATGAACATCCTTCATACGTCACTGCCTCGGCCATCTCCTTCTGGATAGTTCGAGAGATTTCTTCAATCTCGAGGCCTGCCTTAAGTCTGCACGGCGCAGGGATGGACATTCAGACATGGTCCCACCACTCCTTCTGGAATCCCATGCCGTCCTGCGGCTACGACGCCGAATGCCACGGTCTGGCGACCTAGCTGATGGCCAACTGCAGACGCCCAGCCAGCTAGTACCATGGATCGCGGAGTGGTTGACTCCTCTCGGCTTCTCTTCTGGAGCGAGTTCATGATGGGAAGAGTGTAGGATTTCTTCCTCGCCGTCTGCACGCTCATGGGGCGACCCGGATCAGATGGCAATAGCGAGGGAACCCAAGACTTCTCTAGGTGGCGTGTCCAGAACCCAAGGGCGCGTGGGCATTGTTCCCTCTGTAAAATGGGTCCGATGAGATCTTCGAATGCGGCTGCGATCGGCTGCATCTGCTCGTTGCTGTAAGCGGCCGCCAGATCCTGCCGGAAGCGCACCATGCTCAGCCCATCCATCAGCGCGTGATGGATCTCGAATGTGACAAGTAGTCGGCGTGGGTCGTCGTGAGTGCGGAACGACCAGGAAGGGAGAAACCGGCAGGAATAATCGTCGATCTGCATTGCTGCACTTGTCTGAACGACCTGGCGAAGCTCGCCTGTGGACTCTCGCCGGATGACGGTCCGCAAGATCGAGTGATGTGCTACTACTTTTTGCCATGCGCTCAGCGCTTGTAATCTCGACAGGGCCTCGTCATTTGTTGACTTGACCTCGAAAATCAAGTGGGCCATGTAAGGGCCATTTTCGCTGGAAGCGCGTGCCCCAAACATGTGTGTCTGGATTGCCGTGCATGGGTAGCTTTGCTCCGGGGCACCGTGAGATTCCGAGACCGACACAACGACCCCACCTGTTCCTTGCTTCCTTGGGGCTTTTCGTTCTCAGCCTCGCTGTTGTAGTGCGCTTCAGCAATCTGTTCTATAGACTGGCCCCCCAGAATCGCTCCAACGGTAATTGCAAGACCTCGAGCGCGACATTTCGAAGACACGCGCATTGCGGTGATAGAATCACCCCCAAGGCGCATGAACGGGACATTCACAGGCACTTTGCCAGGAGGAAGGGACAAAACCTCACCCCAAGCCTCCTGAATGATTGACTCGGCAGAAGACAACGCTTCTACCCGAAGATCCTTGATGTCATCCATCTCCACGACCAGCTCAGATTGGGACATCCCCGCTGCAGTCTCTTGCAGCTTGCGACGGTCCAGTTTGCCCGTGGCTGTTAGCGGCAACTCCTCCACAGCGACATAGACGCTCGGAACCATGAACGAGGGAAGGAGCTTGCCGATTTTGGACCGGACCTTCTGGCTCGTGTGTCGGACCAAGCGGCTTGCGACTGTCGCGTCCCATTTTGCCATCTTCTACACAGCTATCGGGGGCGAGGAAGGCGACTAACGAGCCGCTGGGCGAACCGGACAATTTGGCGACTACCACTGCACTGGAGATGGAAACCGGGGCCACCATCTTGAGACTGCGTGCGACGTGCAGCTCCACTTCGGCCAGCTCAACCCGTTGCCCGCGAATCTTGGCTTGCAGATCCTTGCGACCCAGAAATACCAGCGACCCGTCCGCATTGTATCTGACCAGATCCCCAGTCCTATACAACCGTCCCGTGCGCCCAGGTACACCGGCGGAGCCGTTTAGGAGCCAGGCGGGGTTCTCGACGAAGGCCGCGGCGCTTTTTGCGGGGTCGTTCAGATAGCCCTCGCCCACCAGGGGACCTTCAATCCACAACTCTCCCACAGCCCCGAGGGGTACTAATCTGGCCGGATCATCGGTGCTCACCACCCAAGGCACTGCGGCGATACCCCGGCCGACCGTGGACGGGTTGGTTCTCCGCATGCTGTTATCAGTCTTGATGCTCATGACTGTACATTCAGCAGGGCCGTACGCGATTTGCACGTTCGTGGTGGCTGACCATGCTTGGAGCAGATCCGTCGTGGCGCATTCACCCACTAGATAGAGGCCTCGCAGGCTGGGCACCTTCTCCGGGTCGAGATAGCGCACGAGGGACGGCGGCAGGAAGGTGAACGTGGCCTGCATGCGGTTGATGGCGGCCTCCAACCCGTTCAGCCGTTCTTCATCGGATGGGATGCAGACACATCCTCCGACGTAGAGAGGCATCAGCGTGTTGATCCAGAATGCATCGAACGCGTGGGAGCTGAAGTCGAGGACTCGGGTCGAAGTCGTGAAGCCCAATCCTTTTGTGAGATGCTCTAGGGCACTGGCCATGTTGGAGTGGGTCAGCACTACCCCCTTTGGTTGCCCAGTGCTTCCAGATGTGAAAACAATCAACAGGCGAGCGGATTCCTTGATTTACGGCCACTTGAACAGAGGATCAGGAGGTGGAATGGAGAACATGACCGAGTCCGAAACCGTCACGAGGGCTGCGCCCGGCATAGCTAATTCTGCTGCCATAATCATCCCATTTTCAGAAGCTAGGACAACACGGGGCTGCGCTCGACTCACAATTGACTGCAGACGTTCTTGGGGCTGTGTGATGTCCAACGCCACTGAGACACCACCGGCTTTGATCGATGCCAACATGGCTACTGGCATCCACTTCGACTTTTCGAAGCACAGGATAGCGGTATCGCCAGGTCGAAAACCGCTGGCGGGTAAGCGTGATGCTAGACAATGCGTATGCTCGTTTAGCTCTTGGTAGGTGAAATTCATGTCCCAAGCGCAGACTGCTGAGGAGTCTGGCTGGTGCTTCTGGAATGCATCCATCATGACGCCACTGGTGGAGACGTCCAAGCGTCGTGGAACCTCTGCGTTCCACGACCAAATATCTGCTTCATCTTTCTCGCTGATTGTGTTGATCTCCGCAACGGTTGACATCGGTGCAGCCGTCATCAAGCGCTGAAGGACATGGGCCAATTGGTCAAGCATCCGCTCTGCTTGGTCAGGCTCAATGATATTGTGATCAAAGCCAGCACGCAGCGAAACGCCGTCTGGCTGCAGTAAGCATTCAATTGCAGTAGCATATGAGTTGAAGGCTGTCAGCCCTTCTGCAGCTCGGGCGCTATCCCACACCTTCATAATGGGCGGGTTGCCGTCCTGAGATTCTTTCGCAGCCGGCTGTACTACGAGTAAGGTCTGAAACTGACACCCCCTCGCCGCGTCGGGACCCAGTCGCCGGATTTTCTGCAGACCGGTCTGCTCGAATGGAATCATATCAATCGCCTGTTGCTGAATTCTTTGCAGTAAAGACTCCACGGTATCCGTCTTTTCGAAGCGAATTCGCAGGGGCACGGTGGCAATGGTCGGTCCTGCGACGTTCTCGATACCGTGCACTGAGCTCTGGCGTCCGCTGACCACCGCCCCGAAGAGAGCCTCGTCTGTATGACTGTAGCTGGAAATAAGGATGCTGAGAGCTGCACGGATATAGGTTGATGGCGTATAGTCCTTCAGTTTCCAGCACAGGGTCTTTCGGACTTCGCCGGTCGTTTGGGTCGAACGTGGACGATAGCCCGGTGATGGCAATGGTGGGTATACCTCAGCCTCGCACTCCGCGAATTGAGCTGTCCAGAAATGCCGACAGGCTTCTGGATCCGTGTCCAACGTGTGTTTCACCAGGACGTGCAACGGAAAAGTCTCGCCAGGGGTGACCCCATGGTACACACATTCCACTTTCTTCAGAATCAGGTCCATAGACCACGCATCAAAGAGCGCATGATGAATGGTCCACACCAAGTTCGCAGGAGTGCCTGCATCGGAGAGGACGTGAAACTGCGAGAGCCTTTCTCCCAATCCCATGGTGAATCTACGGTCATGCTGTAAGAAGGCATTCAGGCTTTCCTCGATCCACGTCCAAGTCGGCGCCTCATCAACGATAGCTTGCACGAGCCCGTGACCCGGGAGGTCTACGATGCGCGTGCGCAGGATTGGGACACGGGCTACCACAGTGCACCAAGCCCGGTAGAGCCGCTCCACATCCGTCCCGGGCGCGATGGTGAAGAGATATCGCGCCACGTATGCGTTCTTGTTCTCTGCAGTCAATACCATCAGCCCTTCCTGTAGAGGGGTACATGGAAGCGAGTCCTCTATCTGGCCCACAGGAGCGTGGCAAAGACTGGCTACACTTTGCTGAACGCTGGACGCATCTTGCGCGCCGGGCAGAAGAGAAAAGGGAGCAACCATGCTAGTTGTATCCTCACACGGTCGGAGGCAGCGAGCCAGATCGCAAAGCCGGGGGGTTTTCAAGATATCGCTCACACTCAGAGCCAGACCCCGACTCCGCGCTACACTGACCAAGTGAATTGCGGCGATAGAAGTCCCCCCCAGTCGATAAAAGCTGTCTGTACCTCCGATCTTGGTGGCATCAAGATTCAGAGTATCCGCTAGGAGCTGCTGTAGTACCCGTTCCATTCGAGTCACTAAAGGCGTGGCGATGTGTCGAAAAGGGTCGTGGGCCGCCAGTGCCTCGCGAGTCAAAGAGCTTCCGTACTGGCGCAAACGTCGCCGGTCTAGCTTTCCCGTCGCCGTCGTTGGGATCTCGGCCAGGACGATGTAGTGAGAGGGTAACATGTACGGTGGCAGAGTCCGTCGCAGCTCCGTCTCCATCTCTTCAATGAAAGGAGATAGCACCGACTTCAAGTCGTCACTTTCTAGTTGCCAGGTTCCAAAACAAGCGACTAGGACCGGGCTTGTCTGATCATCCCTCGGGGTAATGACTTCCACAATGACTGACACGTCAGGCAGAGTCGGCAGATGTCGACCGAGATGATGTTCCACCTCGCCCAGCTCGACACGCTGCCCTCGCACCTTGGCCATCTGGTCTTTACGCCCAATGAAGGTCAAGGATCCGTCGGACCGATATTGGACCAGATCACCCGTTCGGTAGAGACGGCCTGTCCGGCCCGGAGTTGTACTCGATCCTGCAGAAAGCCACGTCGGAGTCTCTGTGAATATAGCTGTGGTCTTCTCTGGATTGTTGAGGTAACCCTGCCCTACCACCGGACCCTCCACCCACAGCTCCCCAATCGAGCCTATGGCAGCTAGTTGTTCCGGGTTGTGAGGATCGACGAGCTATGTCCGTGTTGACAGACCCGTCCCCATCGATACAGGTCCCGGCCCCTCGTGAAGCTGGGTTACCGTGCATTTCGACGGGCATTCCGCTGAGCCATACGTGTTTAGCAGGCGAACCCGCGGAGCCCACCGAGCTACGACGTCCGGGGCAGGTGGCTCACCGCCCAGCAGCACCGTACGTAGACTGGTCCTGTGCGGATCGATAAGACGGATCGCAGATGAGGTGATATTGATTAGATTGGCCTGGAATTGTGCAATCGTTCTTGTCAAGTCCTCTTGGCAGTCATGTCTCGTTGGTATGCAAAGGCAGCCTCCGCCACAGAGCGTGTGCAGAACATTAGACCATGCCAGGTCGAACGGATAGGGCGCGAAGTCGAACACTCTCGCCCCTGGACCGAACCCCAGGTAGTCTCCGACATGCAAGACCGCGGATGCAAAGTTGGAATGGCTGATCACGGCCCCTTTCGGAATGCCGGTGCTTCCAGACGTGAAGGAGATGTACAATGGGCTGGAAGGATCGATCGCATGGCAAGCTAGATCATGCAGCGTATCGCTCACTGGGTCGAGCATGATCTCGTCGCCTACAACCAGAACTCGACCATCCGTCAAACGGCTCGCCAACGCCTGCGCATGCACCGAAGACAGGATCAGACAAGGCTGCACCTGTTGTACAATGAGATTGAGTCGAGCTTCGGGCAACTCGGTGTCCAGGGCAACACATGCCGCACCGCATTTGATCACCGCCAGTACCCCAACGACCATCCATTTGGATTTTTCGAAACACAACGGTAGAATACTTCGAGCCCCGGCACCCTTTGCGAGTAAGATGCTTGCCAGCTTGGTCGAGAGTATGTCGAGCTGTTGATATGTAAGCTTCCCGTCCCACGCGCAAATGGCAAGCGCATCTGGGCGCGCTTTGACATGGGCTTGGATGAGTTGAGGTATTGCCATTCGACAAGGCTCAGGAACAGCGGAGTTCCAGCTCCAGATTTCATCCAAGTCTTGTTGGCTGGCCATCGGGAGCTCCAACAGCAAGGTTGATCCGGGATCGATTTCCGTCATACGGGCCACAAGTGAGCCCAATTGCCGTCCTATCCGCTCTATCTGAATTTCATCCTGTGCGAGGCGATCGAACACCAAGATGATATCAAGCAGGCTCTCCTGTATTTGCCAACAGACTCGCAGGCTGTAGCTCTCTAATTCCTCCTCTTGTGCAGTCGAAATGCTCTGGACAAGTAAGACAGAATCAAATGGTCCAGATTGTCTCAAATGGGAGTCGTCATCTTTTGAAGGATATTGCCTGCTGACGGGTTGAGTGTGCTGCACTTTCCTTCGGAGAGCATCAACGGTTCCCTCCCAATTGATGTCGAATTCCACCAGACCTCGGAGGCCTTCGCCGTAGGCTGTATGATAGTGGACCCGTTCATCTCCAGTGCTGGAAGCCGATAGAATCGCCAGTGCGGCTTGTAAGAGAAGTGAAGCTTCATCATCTTGTAGTCTGGGGAGAGAGACCTCATGTGTCGACGTCCTTAACTCTGCCATCGTGACTATTGTTACCAAACCACCGATAGAAAAAGAAAGCAAAAAGAAATTCAACCTTTGAAATTGAACTATTGTATAAGTGAAGACTGACCAAGGTAATGTATGATTCTAGACAGGTGCAGCTGCTATGACTTTGAGTTGGCGTGAAAAACACAAATAAGAGTTATTCTATTTATACTTCCTGGCAGCGGGACGACTCATGACGCACTTTATCCAGGAAACTTTCTGCTTTGCGTCCTTTGTTGGACGGATATAACTAATTAATGCAGGCACTAGCAGGTAAACTACAATTAATATTATTTTGTCTTAATACTGGGCAGGACCCTGTCAGGCATGGCAGGAGAGATCAGCCCTGTATTAAGGATCCAGCAGACAAACTCTGGATCTTGGTTGCTGGGAGTAAGTCGGTCGAGGTGAATGTGTAACGTATGCGCCATCCTGAAACTAGGAGATGATTGCTCACCCCGATCGAATACTGATATACAAAGACCTTTTGCTGAGAGCCTCTGGTTCGTCCTGTCCCTACAACTGCAACTTATTACTTTTGCTCTCAACATGCTGGATCCTGCAACCGTCCCAACCATTGATCTTAGTCTCCTCCAGGAGGCAGGCTCACGGCAGGTTCTAGTTGATGACCTTCGCCGTGCAATCCGAGACTTTGGGGTCTTTTATGTTTCCAACCTGCCTTTCGATGTTCGGCTCTTGGACGAGGTGAAGCAACAATGCCAGGCGTTCTTCGATCTACCATACGAGGAGAAGATGAAGCTTGACCTTGCGAACGTTCCAAGCTTCCTGGGCTATGCTGCTGTAAGTTCGCCCCCCTTATCTCTCCCAACCATTCCGTCTATGCTAATGCTGTTGATGGAACCCTGCAGCTGGGAACCGAGATTACCTGCAACAAGACGGACTGGCGAGAGCATCTGACCGTCGCCTCGGAGTTCAACGGTAAGATTGAAGGCCCGCTGTACCGCAATCTGCTGGGTCCAACACAGTGGCCTTCCGCGGAGTCGCTGCCGGACTTTGCGCCTCTCGTGCAACGGCTGCTCAAGGAGGTAACGGGAGTCGCAACCACCGTCCGCGAGCTGGCCGCCGAAGCGATGGGGATCGACAACCGTCTGTTGGACCAACTGTTTGATGCCAAGCAGCAGTATCGTGGACGGATGATCAAGTATCCATCTCCGCCTGCCGACGCGGATCCGGCAGCGGTGCAGGCGTTGGGTGCCCACCAGGATACCGCGTTTGCAACCCTCATCTGCCAATTGACCGACCACATCGCGCTGCAGGTGCAGAACGCCCAAGGGACCTGGATCGATTGTCCGCCTGTGCCTGGAACGGTGGTATACGTCGTCGGGAAGGGTGCAGAGGCGGTGACTTATGGTGTGTGCAAGGCCGCCTGGCACCGTGTGATTCCTCCTGTCCCCGGCAGTGGTCCGCGATACAGTATTGCCATCGGCACTGGCCTGGGCCTGGATACTTCGACCACCGCCCCTGAGACCAAGGATGCTCTGCAGACGCTAAAGGAGGAGCTTCGAGCCCAGCATGGGAAGCTAAACGACAAGCTTCACGGGTACCTGCGCGAGGATGAACGATTTCCGACCGTGGGATCACGGGTGTTTCACAACTATGCTCGAAGCTATCCCGAGGTTGTCAAGAGATGGGTGAGTGCGCCCCAACAAACAACCAAGCCATAAGCATTGCTTGCTAACAAGATCCCAGTTCCCTGGATATAACATCGACTAGTGAGCGTACCGCACAGAGTCTGGTACCTGGGGTATAATTTCTTGGGAATCGGCTAAACCATTTAACCGGCTTTCCTGATGCAAGGCAAAAGGCCTCAGGCTTAGGTACTTGCTGTCTGGTATCTCTCGTAGGGGGTACCTCCGGAGTATGCTCCAGACTACTATGAAAAACCACGGGCAAAGAAATCACTTGAAGACTAAAGGTAGTCGAAAGCATCTGTTGCTGCATCTGAGTTCTCAGGTCTAAGTACCAAGAGCAACAAAGGTTGACAGGTATCTGGTTACCTTTTGGCTGAATGGTGAGGGTTATTTCCGTCACGGTCGCATATCGTGAGTTCGATTCCTGGTGGAGTTAATTCTTCTCCGGGGACGAACAAATAGTGCAAACAATGGAACACTCCAAACATCACCGAACACAACATCAATGTAACAGTCCAGGCATTGAGCTCGCTCTGCCTGGAATCGATTCGACCATCCCAAACCCATACAGTTCACAAAGGGTGTCCGCGGTGCGGGATGTGCCAATCACCCAACCAGGACTTAGCCCTCCCACCCCCTCCAAGGGGTAACCAGATACCTTTTTGCCGAACAGTCAAGATTATTTCCTAGGATCTCTCTTCTTCAAGCTTTCTATCTCGCTAATCATATACCTTGATTGGTCCATTCCAATTAGACATTTTTACTCTTGGTCATATGCAACGAACTATGTCCGTAGTTCATATTCTGAAGATGGTCCGCTTATTTTCGTAGGTGCCATATCCAGTCGAGGTCAGCATCGAAGCATGATAACTTGTCGAAGGCATGATGACAATTCAAACAACAAGATGCCCCACAACCAATGAGCACAAACGGCAAGTGCTGTTTATTCTCACGGGAACAAGTGGACCTCAGCGACGACAGACAGCGACAGGAAGGCTGAGACTCATGACAAGCCAGGCCCAACTGTCATGTCGCAATGGAGCCATGACCCAGGAGTCAACCATCGCGGTATTCTTTGTCCGGGAGCAGATGATATCACGACCACTGCAGTCGCATGCTCTAGACGTGCAGCTGAATATATGTTGGATTGACTTAGCCAGACCCGTGGCGCTGCGTCTAGGCAATTATGCTCGCAAGCTGCTGCGTGAACCATGGTAAACGACCGCAAACAAGTTTGGGTAGCAATAATAGGCCTTATAGACTGTTCGCCATTTCGAGATGACAAGGACTCGTCATACACATCTTGCAGGACACATCCATGTTCATGGTTCAGCTGGGGTTAGGGTCCGAAAGCTTCGTGACGTGTGTGAGGAGCATGGGGATCCCGACTTCCCGGCGTCAGACCATGGAACCTTCCCACTCAATCAGCAAACATGTGAACGCTTATGCCGGGGGATCTGGAATTGCTCACACGTGTCCTGCCTCGTATCAGAGTCTGGATGCGGCAAAGTCAGGGCTTGCGGGTCTTGCCCTTCCTGGCATAGGCTCTTTTAGTATGACTATGAAAGTTTTGCTGTCCACACCAAGTTTGTCGAATAAAAAGTTTGAATAGCTTCAATGTTGTGGCTTGAGTGATGATATCTGCAAGCACTACAGTCAAGTCTGTGGTTTATTTCTGTTTGTTGTCGCACCCCTATAGTCATGGAGTCAGACCTCGAAGACTGTACGCCGCGTCATGGCACGCCACAAACCATGGAGCTTGTCAGAACGATGCTACAATGCTGCTATTCAGACCTGCGATACGTAACAGAATCATCCTATGACTAGTAGACTGTGTGATTGAAACAAAGGTAGAGAGTTCCAGGTTCTGAGCTAAAGAGAAGCATTGCATGTGTTGAGCAGGTATATACGCCGTTAACGCCGAGGCTGATGGCAAAGGTATAAGTGGACTGGTTCCTCAGCTTCTGTTCAATGCTCTGGACTTTTTATACTGGTTATTCGAAGTCACAAATTCAAAACCGAGTGGAGAACCCCAAACCGAAGAAAATAGCTTGAGATTCTCTTGCAGACCGAAATCGAAAATGGGCTCCTTGTTTCAATCCACTATCGACGGGATCATCTCAGCCAACACCGCGAAAGCTCCTCAGGCGACGGCTGTTGAAGATGGCGACCGCAAGCTGTCTTATCAGGAGCTTGAGCGAAAGGTAGTCAACCTCACCTCCATGCTCGCGGAGCACGATCTCAAGCATGAAGAGCCAGTTTGCATCCTAGCGGATCTCGGAGTTGAGGTGGTCGTCGCTCAGCTGGCTGTCATACGCCTTGGCCTGACATGCATTCCCTTGATTACATGTACACCCAGGCTTCGCCTTATGAGTATTCTGAAAGATGTGGAGGCAAGATATGTTCTTTCAGACTCAAAAGACATTCCTCTGGGCAGTGAATTCACAGTCCTTCCCATCACTGTTGATGGCGAAGAATGGCAAGGCCACGACGCCGACCGTGCGAGCTGTGCCGACGGTGTCGATGGCAACCAAAGTTCATTTCTTGAATGCCAAAACCCCAACTATCGTACTCACATCTTGTATACCTCTGGATCTACCGGAAAGCCCAAGCCCGTGCAGGTTATGGAGCGAAGCATCCTGCATCTGGCGTCCAAGAGCCCGCTCGGAATACTGGACCCAACCGACAAAGTCGCCGTCATCAACAACCCCGGCTTCGACATCTCCCTCTTTGAGATATTCCCCGGTCTAATCGCGGGAGCGACGCTCGTGATCGTGCCTCGCATGGTGGTCACCGACCCCTTCACCTTCCGCGAGTTTATCGTGGAGAAGGGACTTTCGGTCATCTATCTGACCTCCACCTTGTTCGGTATCATCGCCCACGCCTGTCCGACCACCTTCCACAACGTCAAGCATCTTCTGATTGGCGGAAGTGCTGCCAATGTGGCAGCAGTCAAGGCTGTCGTAAATTCGTCTCTGCCGCCGAAATATCTCTGGAACACGTACGGCCCTACCGAGATCACGACCCATGCCGTGATGCATCTGGTTACCCCATCAGAATTCAAGTACGATAACATCGGTCTCGGGAAACCTTTTGGCAATGGGCGCCTTCGCTTGGTGGATGAGGATCTCAGTACCATTACCACCCCGGGCGTCGTTGGTGAGGTTCTCCTTACTGGACCCGGCTTGACACGTGGATATGTTGGCCTCCCCAAGGAGAATGAGTATCGGTTCCTGCAGCTCGAAGACGGCCTGCGGTACTACCGGAGCGGTGACCGAGCGAAATGGAGAAAAGGCGAGGCAGATGTCCTTGAATTCGCCGGACGGACCGACTTTCAAGTCAAACAGGGCGGCTTCCGCGTGGAGCTTGAAGAGATCCAGCATATGCTACTCTCTAGCGGTCAGCTCGTGGGGGCTGTCGTCGTTCAGGTACCCGGAAGCAGCGTGACCGTGGGCGCGTTCATCGTTGCGTTCGTCATTCCAGCAATCGCCGATACCCTACGCGTCGGAGCGTTGGAGGAATATCTTGGGGAGAGGCTGCCTGGATATATGATCCCAAGCGATATTGTGTTCCTCCAGGAGTTCCCATTGAACGATCACGGGAAGATTGATCGCAAGGCATTAATTCACAAGTACCTCATGGAGCGAGAGCACAAGAAGTCCGAATTTGAAGACAGTCGTGACACCGCCACCATCGTCAGGGGCCTCTGGTCCTCGTTGCTCAACAAACCATCTTTCAACCAAGACGATGACTTTTTCCGACTTGGGGGAACCTCGCTGCAGGCGGCAGCCCTGATCGCCAAACTGCGCGAGCACACGGGCAGAACAATTTCCATGCGAGGTCTGGTGGAAAACTCCCAGCTCCACGAGCTGGTCGCCTATCTGGGCGAATTTGTCGAGGGGGGCAATGCTCCCGACGACGCCGATTGTTGGATCGCTGACGCCCGACTGACTGATGACCTAAAGATCAATCCGGCCTGGTCCGCTCAGGATTGGGAATCAGTCATCGACTGGACTGCTCCAGGGGAAGGACGTCTTTTCTTGACCGGTGTCACCGGGTTCGTCGGGGCCCATTTTCTGTTTCGCTTTCTCAATATGCCAGAGGTGCAGGAGGTTGTGTGTCTTGCGCGCGCGAAGAGCGGCCAGACACCCCGTCAGCGCGTGGAGCACACTCTCAAGCGCTATGAGTTCCATGAACGAGTCGCCCATCAGCTGGCCAAGCTGACTGTCCTCGAAGGCGATATCACGCAGAAGGACCTTGGGTTATCCGCCAGCGAATACACCCAACTGGCAGATAGGACTAGCGCGATCTTTCACATTGCGGCAAAGGTCAACTACTGCGAGCCATACTCGGCCCATTTCGAGCCCAACGTTCTAGGAACCAAGAACCTGCTTGAGCTGGCTGCGCAAGGCCGCAGGAAAGCCTTCCACTACATGTCCAGTCTCGACGCGTGGGGTGCTACCGGCCTCATCTACGGGACACGGGTGCTATTGGAAGACGAACCTCTTCTCCCACACATCGGGTCCCTTCCATTCGACATTGGCTACGCATCCAGCCAGTGGGTGGCAGAGCAGATGGTCCGCGGTGCCCGCGACCGCGGCCTTCCCGCCGTGATCTATCGACCCGGGTTCGTCATCGGGGACACGAAACACGGCGCCGGCAATCCAGACGACTTCGTGTCCCGTCTGTTCATGGGCTCGATTCGCCTCGGTGCGTTCCCGCATCTCCCCAGCCAGCGCATGGAGTTTGTCACGGTGGATTACGTCTGCGATGCGACGTTGCATATCGCCTCCAAGAAGAACAGCTTCGGTCGCTCGTACTGCCTGGTGCCGCCCTCGCCCGCAATCTCCGTGGATATGGAGAAGACGTATGAGATTCTGGTCGAAGCAGGCTATGCGCTTCGCTTGCTTCCCTACTGGGACTGGGTCCGCGAGCTCCAGGAAATTGAGGATCAGGACAATCCGCTGAACCCCCTCCTCCCGATGCTGCAGGAGCCCGTTATCAGTGGGCTATCGCGGTTCCAGACGAGCCGGCAGACCCCTTGGTACGATTGCTCCAATACCCTTGCAGCGCTCAAGGATGCCCCGGAGATCAAATATGCGCCGCTTAGTGTCGATTTACTGACCACGATCCTGCGGTTCTGGCGGCGGATTGGGGCTTTTTGAGGCGGGTTAGGGCTGATTGCGGTATTGAGCGGGGAAAGGGATGGGTTTCGCTAGTGCTGACGGTGCAGCTATTTGTGAAACACTCTCCTGGCTATTGTCCCTTTGCGCTCGATTAAGGCGTCTGCTCTGAATCATTGTATACTTGGATAAGTGAAAATCGCGAGATCATTATGTAGGGTGGATCTAGTAGTATAAAAAAATACAATTGCAATTGCCGAGAAAGCTTGAAGGTCCGACAAGTCGCATGAACGGTCTGTAGTAGAACTTTAGATAACGGAGAGTGTGTTTTCCGTATGTTGCTATTTTTAGACGCAATATTCTTCGTTATCAATTGCAATTGAACTGAGCGGCCCAACCACTAAAACGATTGGGATTCACAAATCAAGGCTAAAAAGGCGTCAGCATTACACACCGCCAATCTGCTCTATAACCTGCCAAGGGCCTGCCCGTCAAAGGATGTTTGTTTGTGGCTGTTCATTCAGTCTTTCCTAGCCACAATGACTTCGAGCTCCACGCAGCTCATACCTCTCGTATTCACAACTTGTGCCTCGCTCTTTGTCCTAATCGTTCCCTTCAGGCTTTGGAAGCTTTATAGATCTGGTACTCGGAATACTTCACGCTGGCTGGGACGTCTGAAAGCCGTCAGTATCTTCCACTTTGTACAGTACCTGGAATGCGCAATTAATGTGAGAAACACGCTAGATCTTGGCAATTTCCCTGTGTGTGGTTTTATCTTACTACTGGGTCCAAATTTCGACTTTTGACCTCGAAGATAAGACTGAAATCTTGATCTCAATATTTGCGTCTATTGTTGCTGGGTTGAGCTTAGGCTTGCTCCTATACAAGGAGCATCAACGAGGTTATGGGCCCTCCGTCCTAGCGTTAGTCTACTTGGTAGCAGCTATTGTATGCGACGTCGGTTACCTGAGGATAGTCCCTGACGAATGGAATGGCAATGTCTCACATGTGACCTTTACTCGCTGTTTGATGCATACGACGCTTTTCATCATCGAGCTCTGCACCCCTCGATGTTCAAATTCCGACAGTGTGACCAAAGAGCAATCCCCAGAGGAATGCCGCGGCCTCATCAGCAGGACTTTGTTTCTATGGATCAATCCTATTCTTCTCCAAGGATACAAGAGTATTCTCAGCCAGGAACATGTGCCACCATTGGGTCAAGATATGAACCCAGCAATCACACGGCAATCAATACTAGACACATGGTCTCAGCGTGGTCTGTGTATGCCCCTCGAGCGATCACATGCATCTTGCTAAATCACATCAGTCAAACCCGAGACAAAGCGGACATTGCCAATGGCTCTGTACCAATGCCTAAAAAGACCCTTCCTCGTAGCTGTTGTTCCACGACTATTTCTCCTTGCCTTTCGCTACTCCCAGCCGATCCTGATAAAAGAGTGTATCCGATACGTCAATTCAGGCTTTACAGGCAGTGGCAGTGGGCGCGGGGCTGTGCTCATTGTGTCTGCCCTTGCGATCTATGGTGGTCTCGCTGTAGCTCTCCCTCCAGCCCTCCAGCTTTCCCCCTGATCTAATGTCTCATTCCAGCTCTCGACCGCTACATACCGACACCGCATCAACCGATTGAAGCTCATGACAAACAGCGCGCTGGTGGGCCTAATCCACGACAAAACCATGAAGTCGCCTAGCATCAATTACAACAACGGCGAGGCAACGACGCTCATGAGCACCGACGCGGACAGTCTCGATGGCATCGCGGAGATGGTTCATGAAACATGGGCTCAGGTCGTCGAGGTGTTGATCGGGATCGGGCTTCTGGCCAGTCAGGTCGGCTGGATCTGGCCCCTGCCTCTTTTTCTTATATACCGTAAGCGCGTATTTCCACAACTTCGAGTCTGCGGCTAAGGGTATCCTAGTCTGTTCGCACATGAGCCGATTCGTCGCAAAGCACCTGCAGCCGCGGCAAAAAGCTTGGAATACCGCGACGCAGCAACGGATAGGCGCTACTAGCTCTTTACTGAGTGCGATGAAGGGAGTCAAGATGCTTGGGATTCAACACAATCTCACCCATCGCATTCACTGGCTGCGGGAGAAAGAGCTGCTGGCTGCTTTGAAGCTGCGATGGGTTATGGTATACTACAATGCATCAGGTACGTGATGCACACAATATCGCGTTTGATATAGATAACTAAATATCTGTATGTGCAGCCAATGCCCTTGGAATCTTCTCCCCGGCTATCACCGTGGTAATTTATGCTCTCATCGCGGTCGCTCGCGGGGGCACGCTGGATACTGAGACGGCATTCACCACTATGGCCATCCTGAGCATGGTCACACATCCTGCCAATATGGTCATGACAATTGTTCCGCGTGCAGTAGCTGCTTTCGCTGGCTTTGAGAGGATCCAAGCATTTCTCATGCGTGAAGACCTACCATTCAATCGTGCGATACTAGCAAAGGGAACCCATGATAGATTCTCCGGGGATCGGGTCACTGGCGAGATATCAGATCCAGCCGATGCTATACAAATCAGTCAGCTGCGTATCGGCGATGAGCACCCGGTATCAGAAAGCATTACCCTCAACATAGCCAAGGGATCCTTTGTGATCGTCTCCGGCCCGACCGGCAGTGGCAAGACCAGCCTACTGCGCGCTATACTGGGGGAATTTGTCCCCGCCCATGGCTCGATCAGTGTGTCCACGCCGAAAATTGCCTATTGTGCGCAGAAGCCGTGGCTACCTAACACGACAATCAAGAAGGCTATTTACGGTGCTACGGTGGCGAAGACGCGGGAAAGTGAGAAGTGGTATCATGAGGTCACAGAAATGTGCTGTCTGACCCATGACTTCGACTCCCTTCCTGATGGAGATCAGACTGTTTGTGGCAGTGGTGGGCTGAATCTGTCGGGTGGACAGAGACAACGAGTGGTATGCTTGCTGCATGCATTCAAAACTCCCTTGGCTAATTTTTCCAGGCACTTGCACGTGCTCTCTTTGCCAAATGCGATATACTCCTACTTGACGACACTTTCAGCGGCCTTGATGGCGACACGGAACGCAAGGTCTTTGACAACATTTTTGAACCCGACGGACCTGTTCGAACACTGGATACTACTGCTGTTCTTGTCTCAAACTCAGGTACGTCAACAAATACATCTTTACCAGTCCAGCTGCTGACTGCAGGGCAGCTCAGTACTTCCAATCTGCGGATTACATCGTGGTTCTCGGCGAGCATCGAATCGTTGACCAGGGACGCTGGGAAGATCTGAAAATCAAAGCTGCATCCATCGAGAAGTTCTCAGGCAGTCAACACACGCCGAAAAATGCTGTTCTGACCGCCAAGTACGAGACGCTTGGCGCTCAACTGCGAGCCAAAGACGAGACTGAAATGGATCTCGCAAGGCAGACGGGGGATCCTGCTCTCTACGGTAAGGGTACAATTCGCAGTTCAGTACATTACTGACTTGGACACAGCATACTATCTGAGATCTATCGATATCATCAATCTCATTCTTCTGATTGCCACAAGCGCATCATACAGTACCTTCATTACGATCCCGCAGTACTGGCTGCGACTGTGGACAGAGTCCAACGGCAGAAACACCGCGTTTTATGTGGGCGGATTTCTGTTTCTGTCCACTATGTCGTGGATGTCGACTAGTGTCATGATGGGGTAAGTCTATCTTCTTAGCTGTGGAGACCATGTTATGGTGCTGATAGTCAGAAGAATCCTTGTTATTCGGATTGCACCGCAGTCGGGGAAACGGCTGCATCAGCGTCTTCTAGATATAGTCGCAAAGTCAGTACCACGGTTTCCACTATTCAAATTGTGACATACCAGACGATTCTAAACATTCTCCAGTGCACCTTTGTCCTATTTCTCCCAGTCCGACAACGGCTCAACCTTGAACAGGTATGGCTTAGTTCTTGTGGGTATCGATCGATATATTTTAACACCTACTAGATTTAGCCAGGACATCCAGCTGATCGACAAGCAACTCCCCACAGCCTTCCAGACTGTCATGACTCGTAAGCCGTAAGCCCCCGACGTCAGAGTATGCCCAATTAACCACTCAGTCAGAGATATTCAAGCTCCTGATGCAAATCACCCTCCTGTGCATCGCCGACAAATGGCTCGCGGTATCTCTCCCAGCCTGCGGGCTTCTTGTCTACTTCGTACAGAAGGTCTACCTCCGGACTTCACGACAACTCCGCTTGTTGGAGCTGGAATCGCGTGCGGGCATCTTCTCCAGCTTTCTGGAATCAGTGCGTACTTCTCCCTCCTTCAGACACGTTGCGTTTCTTCTCACCATAGGAAAAGATTGACGGGCTCGAAACCATCCGCGCGTACGGATGGACCTACGCTGCCATTCGCGACAATACCCAGCACCTGGACCACGCACAGCGGCCGGAGTACCTTCTACTCTGTCTGCAGCGGTGGCTGAGTCTGGTCCTGGATTTGCTGGCTGCTGCATTGGCCACAATCGTGGTGGCTACGGCGGTCGCATGGCGTGGACAAGTAAGCGGCGCGCAAGTCGGGATCGCACTCAACGTGATGCTCGTGACCAACACCACCCTGCTCAGTCTGGTGGTCAGCTGGACCAATCTGGAGACCTCTCTGGGTGCGATCGCGAGACTGAAATCGCTGGAGGAGTTCACCCCGACCGAGGGCGGAAATGCTGGGAGCCTTGATCCTCCGCTCAACTGGCCTGCCAAGGGAGAGATTCAATTCGACAATGTCACTGCATCCTACCAGTAAGTATATACACCAGACAACTAGTGCTAAGTAATCACTGACAGAAAAGCGCCAGCGGCCAATCCGACGCGTTTGCTCTCCGGAACCTGAGTCTGAGGATTACCGCCGGCCAGAAACTCGTTATCTGCGGTCGGACAGGGAGGCGAGTCAATACCTATTCCTCGATTGCCCTGCATCACGCTGACATATTTGATGTGAATACAGTGGAAAGAGCACATTGATCCTCACCCTCCTGCGCCTCCTGGAGCTGCAATCCGGCACAATCAAACTTGACGGTCTGGACATAAGACAGGTGAGACTCGACCTCCTCCGTCAGCGCTCCTTCATCGCCGTCTCGCAGGATGCCCTACTCTTCCCCCACGAGACTCTGCGCTTCAACCTCGACCCCGACTCCGCCGCATCAGACGAGATGATTGCTCTGGCATTGGGAAAAGCGGGACTATGGAACCACTTTTCCGCGGTCGAGGCGCCAGGCGCAGACGACTCCTTGGTCATTGTGATCGACATCCCTGGCCACGGTGGCGAACACCCTGTTCTGAACAGAAAGGTCTCCTCGTTCCCGGAGCTTTCCGTCGGACAGTGCCAGCTGTTCGCGGTGTGCCGCGCGCTGATCAAGGCGCGAGTGCTGCGGGGATGTGGTGTCACACCCGTGGTGGTGCTGGAAGAGGTCACTTCGTCGCTTGATGCGGAGACGGAGGCGACGCTCCACCGGATCATCGACGAGGATTTTACGCAAGAGGGGCATACTGTTATCGTGATTGCTCATAGAGTTGGGGGGTTGATGGAGCAACTGAGCCCTGGGCGAGATGCGGTTGCGGTCATGGCAGATGGAAGATTAGTGGATGTAGTTGAGGATTTCGATTGCGCGGGTTTCTCGAAGCTCGGACGGTTGGAGTAAATGTGGAGTGGACAGGGAGATAATGGGCAATGTACAGTACACAGAGAACTCTACCGAACCAATTCCACAACGACACTCTCAATCGCATACATCATTTCGTACCCACAGCGACCCTAACAGCAGATATCCCGGCGAGCGCCAACGCATAGAACCCGGCAGCAACCAAGAAGGGCAAGCCTACCCAGACGTCGCCTAGCACCATTCCCAGATGGAACATGCCTGCTAGAAGAGGGCCTGCGATCAACATGCCGACTGAACTCACTACCCCGATAAGGGTGTAGACGGTGCTCAGCGATCGAGGCTCGACGAGCGCGGTCACTAGGGTCCGGGCGGTCACGAGGAAGGAAGACCCTAAGCTGAAGACCACGATTCCCAGACCCAGCAGCGGCAACGTCGGTGCGAGGAAGATGACAAGACTTCCCAGCGTCATCAGTAGTGTGTTGAGCTGGGTGGGGCGCTTGTCGCGCACTGCGGTCGGCTACTCGAATTTGCGATCGAGGTAATACATTACGGCAGGGGGGAGGAGGGAAAGAGAGAGCAGGTTCACTCCCGCGCGGAGGGGCATGAAGTATGATGCCTGTTTTTTTTAACAACATTAGCATTGAGCGTGATCTAGCCGTGGGGTGAGATACGAGGCATACCTCTGCATAAGACACGTGGAATCTCTTGGACGTGTACTGAAGTAGCACGGCAAAGGCCTGTCGTCCCAGCAGCGCGATGAAGAAGCCGAAGACAACCAGCAGCACATTCCCATTGCGCGACAGCCACTTAATGAACGGTCGCACTCGGCTGATCGCTGGCAATGTCGTAGATGACTGCCCATTGCCCAAGGGGCCAGGTTCCGAATGAGTGATTTGGCTGTTGTAGAGGCGAGGGAATAGAAACAATCCCCACAGGAATGCGATCACGCCGACTGCCGAAGCGCCGAGAAACGGTACCCAGGGGTCAATGGACATCAGCGCCGCCCCGATTGGCGGTGCAATGATATCAGAGACCATAGCAACCGCTGTCATGTACGAGAAGACCGTCGTTCTGAACGTGTTGTAGTTTATTAGTATTAGTATGTCTATTCGTGGCGAAGCACCGTAGAATCGTACCGTTGCTCGGCCGGGCAGACCAGGGCCACAGCGGAAAAGCATAGCGAGGTCACTACCGCGGCCCGCCTCCTAAAATCTGGAATAATGCGGAGAACCAGATAGCGCGCGGGGGAAAAGTGTGGTGGAACCAAACTGTAGGTAGACGTGAATCAGTGTTTCGGCTGCAATCGTGGCCGCGAACCACCGAGAACAACTTACACACCACTCTCAGCCAGTTGTCACGGAGGGTACAACCGAGCAGAGCGAGCAGGACCAACGGTCTGTACCCGTAGCGATCGGCCAGCATACCGAATGGGACCCCGAGAAGGATTCCTACGCAGAAATCAGCGTCAAAGTGCCTCCCGGCATTGAACACTTCAACATACCGGGGATTGTCTCAAACGTATCCTTCCAGCCGGCAATCAAGGCTATTTCGGTTTGGATCGGTTCGATTTTGCAGCTGTCCGCATCGAGATGTCCCGACGCCGCAGTGGAATAGTAATGTTTACACACAATGTTTTCCATGATCGCTGTTTGGGCGGCCGAGCCTAGACTGTTAGCCAGGTCGAATAGGACGGCACCGCCGCAGAGCAGCACGACGAGAGTGACCCATGAGGAACTGCTGGGACTTTTGGCGGTGTCTTGGGCTTGAATTGGGTCCTCGGGCGTATCTTGAAGCAGGGGCGTCGTCTCATGGAGATGTGGGTCACTCGTTGGAGACATAGTACTGGTAACTTAGAACATGAATGCCAAATATGGGATGGCCGGGGGGGGAAATGGCTGAAGGGGTTCGAGGCCTTTATGAACCAGGCGTAATACCAATGCATTGTGGGCAGGTGCATACAGGCTAGTATCGGTCCCTGACGGTTAATCCTAAATAGTATTTAGCAATGAGCCTTATGCAGGGATGCAGATAAAAGCTGAAAGCCCGATTGGCCACTATTGTTGTCTCCTGCTCGCGGTGTTGTCTTCGGATTTGACTAGCAAATTCAGCTATGTTTCACTCATTATGACAGTACAGCTGACTAGCCTGAGATGCACATGCTGACGTGACTCCGCGCCAAAATTACAAGACTCAGCGCTAGCGCTAGAACAGAGGCATCTTCTCCTGATTCGACTCTTTTGTCCGTCTACCAAGTTGCACAATAACAACGTACTACGGCTGAATATTACCTTTTCACTCGGGCGTGGATCGAACTTCAATCTATCTCAAAGGTCACTACCCCGGGTGACTTCAAGTTTACCAAGGTCTTGTGAGTCAGTGATATATGCTGTTACTTTATATTAGGCGTTTCGAAGAGCACCAGAAGAAAGCATGAATACAGACATGCTCAGAGCCGTTCAGAGATATGCTGCGAGATGACCAAAGCGGTGTAGCTAGTTGCCACCCTGTTGCTTGCTTGCTTCCCTTTCTTTTTCATTCCCCATTTCCATGTACATTAGTATGAGACTTCTTCAGGGAAACTGATTATTACCTCAGTATAATAAGGAAATCACATCCGTCTGTCCCGATGGGTTGCAACATGAGTTGCAAAGAAGATCGCAGATGGCGCCTATTATCAATTGTGAAAGCCCTACATGGCTAGTACAGGTTGCGCTCACGTCTGTCAATAATTCTCAAGCTTCTTTCCCTGTTGTCGCAAATTTTGCGTCAATTACTACATCTGGCAGCTCAAAATCTATCTTCAGCTACTCTCGGCACCTAGGCTTGACTCCTAGGCTAGAGTGCTGCCCCATTACTAATTGACCCTAGGTACCAAGCTACGCACCAAATACGCCCTCCACTTGAGATTGTTGCAATTCACAATTCCCATGGCTTTATCAATCTCTGGACGAAGTAAACCAGACATGCGTTCTGCCATGCAAAGCGATGTGTTGTCAGTGAGCTCGGCCAAGGATGAAGAACAGAAACGTTGGAGCATTTTCCGCTCTGAACCTGGAGCTTGCTGAAGAAATAGCCTTGCTTACTATCGGAAGGTGGTATGTAAGGGGTCACGTGAGCCAGTGACTGATCACTATGTTCGTGGAAGTTTGCCTCATAGAGTTCGATATCCATTTCTGGTGGCAGTCTTGGGTGGAATGGGCTGATGGAAAGCATCAGAGGAGAAGATGTAGGAGATATCCTGTACAGTGAGCCTTCGTAGCTGTTGTATAGCCACCTGACTATCATGTAATGGTTGTAAAAGTTCCTGGTTATATGAAAATTGACTAATTCGGCTCCTGCCGACTCGATGTGTCTGTTTGAAGTTTTGCTGGACACAAGCAGCAAGGTTATTCCCGCTATTGCGTGTCGCGATGATAAGTGGTGGGATGATAAGTGGTGGTATGGAAGTAAAGAGCATCGAAACTAATAAATCGTTGACCACACCAAAGACAGCCGTGAGACCTGGACCTGTGCTGGCCAGAGTAGTGAATGTTTAGAGCGGCTCTATTGGGAAACCACATACGACAGAACCCACATTTGGCAGGGTCTGTGCTATGCTTAGTTTTGAGATGAGAGCGGATACCAGTGTCAGTACGGTACCACAAAGGGCAGAGTGGACACAGGTAGGACGGCCCGCCACTGTGGTGGATCTTCTGGTGGCTTTCTATATCAACTTTGCAGCTAAATCTTTGCTCACATGGAGCATCTCCTGGACCACATAGTTCGCAGATGAAGTGTTTCTCAGGTATATCCAGTCGATAGCCCGTAGAAACCTCAAGACAAAGTCCGCCTTGCTGCACCTCTGGGGTGACAAGTGGCTCATGCTGCTCCTGCCAATCGAGACCGTCATATCCCTCGTCCCCCTCGGGCCCGTGCTCTTCGCTGTCTCCATCCCCAGCGCAACAGAGCTCGCTGCGCAGAAACCAGGGCGCTCCACATCTTGTACAACCAAATCTGGTGGGGAAGCCTTTGTCGTCGAGTTCTGGTAGGGAGACGACGCACTCATCATGGTGCATCCCGTTACATCTTGAGCACCGCCAGAGTAGAGTGCCCTGAACCGGATGCTGGTGATTGTGACATATCTCGCATTTGAGGTCGCTATATCCATCCAAGTCCGAAGGCACGGACTCGACCAGGACCTTCTGCAGTATCCCATCCTCAGGTGACACCATTTCTGAATAGATTTGCTCTCCTGGTGTTTCTGCCATTGTGTTTGGTGCAAAAAGACCTCAGGTGGGAATCTTGGTGGAAGTCGAGTTGATGGATCACGCGCAGTGTCCAAGTTGCGACTGTTGGCTAGATCGTCACAGTCTGAGGACTACAGTCACTTATATACATCTCAAGGGCCCACAATGCAGAGTATAAACATAAGAGATTATTGTCTCGTTGACCTTAGGACAAAGTATTTGTTCTTCATTGTACATTCACTCGTGGCTTTCATTCATTGTCTGGTCGGGGTAAGCTGTGTGGTACGAAACTGTGTTCATTGTGTGATAGAGGTTCCGATTGAACATAATAATGATTCGCTTTCAGGAGATCTACTCAAGGATTTTGATTACCCTCAGTGGTTATCTGAAGCGAAGCTGTGTATGGCCCACTTTGTCGCTGAGTGGACGGGAAACCCTACTCTATCGTCGGTGCGGACGATTCAGGTCTAGTAAGACAGGCTTTCCATGACCCGCGATAGCCTTAGTCGCACTTACTCAGCCATTAGTGAGGTATACTTCCAGGATCTCAGAATGACATTCGGTGGTGAGAGGGACCAAGTAAATCATATCAAAGTTGTAGGTCAAGTTTTCAACGCCCCCTCATCTCTTGCAACCATCTCCAATGAATCATCCATCTAGGCAACACTTCATGACAACAGCACTGCTCTCGAGCCTATGCTAAGCATTTTCGAGATATCTGCCAGAGTCAAGCTTGCGTGATGCGCCACTAATGCAGGTGAAGTGGAGATGGTCTCAGCACTCAAAGCGGGCCATGCCCCTGATAAGCGAATCAGCACGGCAAGATCCTTATCATATCCTGACCAAGTGACTAAAACGGCACATTGAGCTATATGCACTCAAGGCGCTAGATGAACTCTTCTGCAAGACCGATGTCACCTCCGTCGGAGGAAACGGAGATTGACCGACCCACTGAGCCCAGATGACGAGATTATAAATGTTTCCGTCGGCTGCCACCGTTTCGGCTCCGCGATCAGGCTGCGAGTCAAAATGAAGTTTCTGTCCCCCTTCGTCGTACTGTCCTTGGCGACATTGTCGGGGGCCCTCCCTGCGTCCGACCATGTCGTCCATGAAAAGCGCAGTGGCGCCTCTACCTTGTGGCAGAAGGCTGCTCGTGTGAACGGGACCGAGAACGTGATTGTGCGAATCGGGTTGACTCAAAACAACCTCGACCGCGGGTATGATTACTTGATGGATGTGTAAGTGGTCTGTTGCCCAGGCGTATGTCGATCTCAGCTAATATAGATCAAACAGATCGGATTCAGTCTCGCCTAACTACGGAAAGTTCTGGACGCCAGAGAAAGTGGCCGAGACCTTTGCTCCCTCGAATGAAACCGTCACGGCTGTGAAGCAATGGCTCATCGAGGGTGGAATTGATGCGTCTCGACTCTCCCAGACGAAGAATAAGGCCTGGATTGTTTTCAACGCAACAACTGCTGAGGCAGAGACTCTTCTCCACACGCAGTACTATCACTACAACAACGCGGTCACTGGTTCGACCACCATTGCTACCGATCAGTAAGCCTCTTAAGCTCTGCAACACGTGGAATATTTATTGACAAGTTAGATACCGTCTGCCCCAGTCTGTCACGCAACACGTCGACTACATCAAGCCCGGTGTAGTCCTGCCACTGACTTCACGAAAGCGACAAGCCGGCAGAAAGCCTCTGCGGTACCAACCTGCGAAGAAGACTACCCCGAGTTCTTCCTCTCTTGCCACCTGTGATGAAGCCATTACCCCTGCTTGCGTGGCTGCCTTGTACAAGATCCCTGCCGCAAGCAAAGACGTGAGCCCCAATAACTCACTCGGGATCTTCGAGGAGGGCGACTACTACTCTCAAGAGGATTTGGATTTATTCTTCAAGAACTTCACACGCTGGATTCCCAGTGGCACGCATCCCAAGCCTGCATTCATCGACGGAGCCGAGGCCCCTGTTCCGGTTGATGAGGCTGGAGCAGAGTCGGACCTAGACTTTCAATTGGCATACCCCATTGTCTATCCACAGGAAATCACGTTGTTCCAAAATGATGACTACAACTACGCCAGTGAGGAGATCTACACCTCTGGGTTCTTCAACACCTTTCTCGATGCCCTTGATGGGGTAAGTGCCTCACCTTCCCCAAAGCATAACGCGCTAACTAGGGTTCCTCAGTCCTACTGCACCTACTGTGCGGACGGCGAGTGCGGCGATGCATCAGGACTTGACCCCGTCTACCCCGACACAAACCAAGGAGGATACACCGGACAGCTGATGTGCGGCACCTACAAGCCCACCAACGTTATTTCCATCTCCTACGGTCTGCAGGAAGACGATCTTCCAGAGTATTATCAGAAGCGCCAGTGCAACGAGTAATGAACAATTCTCCCCACAAAGAAAGCCACAAATCTAATGTCCCAGATTCCTCAAACTCGGTCTTCAGGGTACCTCTATCCTGATCGCCTCCGGCGACGACGGCGTCGCAGGCCCGCCGGGCGACTATACCGACGATGGCTGTCTTGGAAATGGAACCATCTTTAGTCCTGCGTTCCCCAACAGGTAGACCTCGTTGACCCTCCACTAAAATATCTCTTTGCTAAGCAACGCAGCTGCCCCTGGGTTACCAACGTCGGTGCGACAAAACTGTACCCAGGGTACACCGTCGCGGACGGCGAGAGCGCCGCCTACGACCCGATCGGCGACCCATACTCCATCGCCTATGCCTCCGGGGGTGGCTTCAGCAACATCTACCCTATCCCAAGCTATCAAGCCGCAGCTGTTGCCGAGTCAGTCTCCCCTTCTCATCGCCTCTGACCCGAATTCACAAAGGCTAACATCCAACCGCACAGGTACTTCAATAAGCACAACCCGCCGTACCCTTACTACAAGGGCGCAGCCAACATAGGCAAGAATGGAGGGCTCTACAACCGACTGGGCCGCGGATACCCTGACGTCGCCGCCAACGGAGACAACATCGCCATGTTCAATGCTGGCGAGTACATCCTTGAGGGAGGCACCAGTGCTAGTATGTTTTTACACCCCACCTCCTTTCAGAACATTTTTCTGATGGATGCTCAGGTACCCCCATCTTCTCGTCGGTGATCAACCGGATCATCGAAAAGCGCATCGCCGCCGGCAAGGGTCCCGTGGGGTTTCTGAACCCGGTCCTCTATCGCAATGCGGATGCGTTGAACGATATCACCAACGGAACGAATCCTGGCTGCGGAACAGATGGGTTCTCGACTGCTCCTGGGTATGTATTTGTCAGACTTTGGTCAGTTTGAAAGGTGATGCTAATGATAGGTTTGCAGATGGGATCCCGTGACGGGACTCGGAACCCCGAACTTTCCTAAGCTGCTGGAGGTGTTTTTGAGTCTGCCGTAGACATGGTGATACGTACTTTTGGGATAAATGAAATTGTTTGGATGGAGAAGTTGGAACTAATGAGCGTACCATTGAGCGTATTTCTTGCGGATCTGTGTCAAGTCTGCTGTCGGACTAGGACGGACTAAGAATATATGGGATACCACGTTGATATCCATCTTCTCACTTCAGCTTGATTTTATTCCCAAAAAAAAAGAAAAAAAACCGTCATGGACGGTTCATACGGTACGGGGATTAGCCGCCGTTGCAATTGACTTTGTCCACCGCCTCCATTCGATCGTACGCATAGTCATGGGTCACAACCTGACTCGAAACCCACCAAAAGAATCACATAAACCGTTGAAAAAAACGACAAGTCTACTCATTGGAAAACAGCAATTGAGAATCACGCTTCAAAGCAATCTACAGCCGAAACAAACAAGACACGCTGGTAATCAGCAACCCCGCCACTTGACAACGGTAAGCGACTTCCACCCACCGCCCCTATTCTCCGGGTAGGGCTCCCAATCCTCCAATGTGCAGAGGACCTCGAAATCATTCTTCTCGAAGACGCGGACGCTCCCGACATTCTCGACAAAGGCCGAAGCCATGAGGCGCTTGATATTCATCCGCGGGACCCCCCAGTCCTGGATCAGCGTCCGCAGGGCCGACGTCATGATTCCCCTGCCGTGATGGGACGGGGCCAGGAAGTCTGAAATTTGGTAGTATCGTCAGAGAACAGAACCCCCAGCGCAAAAAGACCAATGCTTGGTGATGAGCTGATGTACATACATCCAATACCCCACGCAATCCCCTCGTCCCCGGGTAGTAGCTCATTATTCCGACGCTGCGCCTCCGCTCGCTCTGCGCTGTCATGGCGATATTCATAGAACATGTAGCGCGCAACCCCAATATCCCCGATCAGGACATCCTTCCTTGGGTGGCCCGTCTCGTGATCCTCTTTTATGACTTCCCGAATGACCGTGAAGGGACACAGGTCAAAGTACTGTTGCTGCTGAACCGAGGTTTTGAATTCGGTGCGCAAAGCCTGGAGGACGAGCTCAGCGGCCGCACATTTGGATTTTACCCATTCTTCCTCATGCTCGCGGAGATAGGGGTACGGCGGACCCGTCAGGTTGAGGTAGATGCGCGGGTCGTTTAAGAGCGAGACCTTGGCGGCTATGGTCTCTTCAAGTTGGTGCAGTCGGTGCGGGGTGAGGACGATGTGGCTGAGGGGCGCCGGGAGGCGCAGGTACGGCTCTTGTGTTTCGGGGTTGTAGAGGATGGGCATGACGGGCAACGAAACTGAAGTTTCTATCTGGAATCATTCCTCTGGTGGGATTATGGGCTGACTAGCGACTTATTTATATATCCTCTTCCTTCATAATAAGCGATGCTAAGCTCAGTTGAGCCTCCATGAGTCATTCCGAAGCCGATCCCGAGACCGCCCCCACGATTTTGTTCCGCATCCTTGAATGAAGAAGGCTGCGTATAGGGCTCAGACATGGGGAACATAGCCAAAATTTCATATTATGGAGAGTGAAAATCATAAATAAAGTCAGAGCTTCAGAAATGTGAATATGGAAAAGGACCTTGTATATAGAAGACACGATAGTGTAACAACACGCCACTGCGCAAATAAGAGTCTGGTGAACACTATATATTTCCGCCAGAACCAGCACAAACACAAAAATTACGGAAGACTATTGTAGCTACTCAGGAAATAGGATTTCTATTTTCAAACACCCTTACCACAGCAAGAACTACCTAGATGAAAGATAGCCTTTTCTACAAAATGAAAGTACTGTACCTAAAGTTCTTTGCTCTGTTACAATCCCTCTCCCCATCCCTGGGAGCTTTTATAATAATGTAATTACGAGCCCCTCTTATATGAGTGTATTTAGAACTCTGATAGAACGAAGATACTGTTATGAGGGTCTTTGACTAAAAAATAATGTTCTCTTTTCTTTCTATTAGGGTTGTTGGGCTCTATATATGTATTTGATTCTTCCAGCTGTTGTTCTGCGGCAGACCTTATAGTTGCTCTTTCGTATAACAAGAACGGAATTCTCCACCGAGATGATATTACTCCTTGTGGTTCCAGACCTGCATAAATCTCAAGAAAGACGTCAAGACCGCGCTGCATCACCTTCACGGGGTATTCACCCAAGAAGCAGGCAATCTCACACAATATACCATCACTAGTCATTCGGCTCAACTCAGAGTCCCTTATCACTTCAATAGCATTACGCTTAGCGGCACTTACATTCAGCCTGATATCATCCAAATCGGATAATAGTGTAGCGGTGAAAGTAACGAAGGGTTTTTCAGTTTTCCGCTCCCAACCAACCTCAACACAATACTCACAGGCCTAGCAACCCACAACGAGCGGGCAGGTGAAGGCCAATAAGACATGATACGAGCTTCTGGATGGCCTCCTTGGACACGAGACATATACGCAAGATGGAACAATGTCATCATCCTGCGGGTGAGACCTCTTTGTTAGCTTTCCCGCTCGGAGCTTCTGATTTCAACGCTGACGAGAGCATATCTGCCGTACGCGATTCGAGCGTAGAGGTCGGCACACCTAATGGTTATTGGAGCATGGGAACAGCGGGATTGGACGGCTGATATGAAGGGTTGTCCGTGGATGCATGCCAGGGACCTTGTAGGTAACGGTATATGTGTGATACGCCAGGCGCAATGCTGTGATCCGGAAAGCCCGGCTCTTAGCTCTGCGTGCTATGGAATCCCGGGGCATGGACTCTCAATCCGGGGCTCGAGTAGATTTCATGATTTGGCCAAACTATGATCTGAGAGAGAACTGTCGAGGTCTCCATTGACCAAAACATGACCTGAAACCATAAGTACAGTGAAACTATGCTTCACGAGTGAATACGTAGTGCTGGTTATATTACATTTTTCGGACAGGCAAAGGTACAGATTCGACTTTCCAAACTAATTACTGCTTTCATACAGATGTGGACGTAGTCATGCATATGGTTGACCTGAATCTGCGGCATCGCCTTGGTTTCTCTTGTGAATGGCAATAGAATAATCTAGCCGTGCGTCGAATGTGGAACTCGGAATTCCCGACCTAGAATAGCACACGAATTATTGAATATTGGATCTCTGAAGAAGTGTTTGTTTAATGCGATGGGCACACTTGGCCCATCAGGACCGGCTCCAGGCTATGAGCACACTTGCCGGTATCATGATCCACGTATGCTCAGCAAAGTGTTCAGTGTCACTTAGGATACACAAAGACTCAGCCCAGACCCGCCCTTCACTCAGACTAGTGGTATAATCCATGAGATAGCGTACATTGAAGAATCATCATGACACGGAAGATAATTGAAGTCCGTTCCCATCACTTGGCTCTGCTTCCTACTCTTGCGCACGGGACAGAAGACTCCCATGCAACCTGCAGTCTGCCTAACGGGATGGACTTGCCCAATTATGCAAACCTGAACCCTTTGTCGGACAATCGAATCACCAACAGCAGTCCTGGAATCGGACTCATGCGCCTGAGAACCTGGCCTTGGCAAGGCGCTGGACACAGAGACTGGCACAGGTACGGCCCGAGTCCGCACCAAGAAGGGCAACTTTAATCGCCCTGGCCTGGGGTATAGTGTCTTCTTGGCGACGCCAAGAGGGATGAAGGGTTTATGGTCGATTTAAATAAAGTAAAGCGATATTGGAGTTCTTGGCGACTTGGAAATGGGTTGACTGTGAGTGGTAGGAAAGGACGCGCGTCCACGGACCCCGCCGGAGTTGGACCCTGCCCTACCTACTTTAAGCCAAGACGCTGACGACGACGTTTGTATTTTCATGTCCTTCGCCTACAACTTGTACGGAAAAGCGGCATCAATACTGCTCTTTGCTCAGGGTAGGCGGAACGACGACAATGAAGATGTGTGATGCCGACGATGCACAGTGATACTGGACCTCCCGTGAAGGGAGGGGAAGTACGAGAAGACGGAGTATAAAAGGGCGCGATATCTCGCTGGATCTTGAGAAGATTTATCTCCAGCAGCAAACGCAACATCTTCTCCATAGTAAAAGCTTGATTCTTATCATTTTCTGTGTCTTCGCATCAATCATGGTCTCTTTTTCAAAGCTCGTTGTCCTCGGGATGGCCGCTCTCGCGGTGGCCCATCCCGGCCATGAGGACATTGGCTCAAATGTGGCACTGAAAAGGAGCTTCCTCCGTCACTCTCGCAACAGCCTGTCCAAGTGCGCGGAGAAGGCTGAGTTTCGTGCGCTGCAGGCTCGCGCGGCTACTCGTCGCCGGGACATTGCAAGCAAGAAAGCTAAGCGAAGTGCGAACGAAGGTAAGTATTGCTACAGCAAGAATCCTACCTTTCTCGACGAATAGCTCTGATCCATATAGTAGGCTTTCTCAAGGCCCGAGACCTTACGACTGTAATCAACACCTCTCACCTGTCCAGCCTCACCGGTGTGACCGCCGACTCATCCGAGGACGTCTTCTTCTCAGACGACGTGTCCTGCATCCTCTCTCCCGAAGGCGAGGTTGGCCCCTTCTGGGTCAAGGGCGAGTACATCCGCTCCGACGTGACCGACGACGAGCCCGGGGTGTCTGTTGTTATGGACGCGCAGTTCATCGACATCGACACCTGCGAGCCGATTGAGAATCTGTACTTCGACGTCTGGAACTGCAACTCCACCGGTGTCTACTCCGGAGTTCAGGACAGCAGCAACGGGAACGGCAATGACGCCAGTAATCTCGACAACACCGCACTGCGCGGCCTGCAGCCCACCGACGCCGACGGAGTGGCGCAGTTCACCACTATTTTCCCCGGCCACTACAACGGCCGCGCCACCCACGTGCATGTCATTGCCCACATTGGCGCAACCGTGCTGTCCAACGGAACCCTGACTGGCGGTAATATCGCCCATATTGGCCAGCTGTTCTACGACCAGGACCTCATTACCCAAGTGGAGGCGCTGTCTCCGTACAGTGAGAACACCGTGGCTATCACCCTCAACGCCAATGACCGGGTCCTGGCCGCCGAGACTGAGAACAGCGACTCGGATCCGGTGCTCGAGTACGTTCTCCTTGGGGACACTGTGGAGGACGGACTCTTTTCCTGGATTACTATAGGAATCGACACTTCTGCCAGCTATAGCGCGAGCTATGCGGCTACTTTGACTTCCTCTGGTGGTGTTTCGAGCTCCAACAGCGGGGGTGGTAGCAGCGGTAGCGGCGGAAACACTGGCAGCGGAGGTAGTGGCGGTAATGGCGGAAACGGTGCCAGTGGCCCTCACTAAAGCGTCAGTAGAGATATAGCCGTCATCTGATACAATCACAAGAAGGTGGATACTTCGAGGGTATATGAGAGGAAAAGAGAGATCGGAGTGTGGCTGCACTCTGACAGACACCGGATCAACGTTGTATCGGCAGGATGTCATGTCACTCGCTTGTTGTTAATGCCTGGCTTGCTTGATTTTTCTACTCTGCACCTGTTATCCAGTTGGATGATTCTGCTTTCAAACGTTCTTTATTTCTTGACACAAACACACAAACAAGTCATGAATGTTATGAATACTCGTCTCGATTATCAGCAAATCTGGCACAATTATCACCATTGAACTATCCGCACGAGCTCGAAAGTAATCATGAATAGAGTAGTGACTGTGCTAACTAAAAGACCGTTCGCGCATCATATCCCTCCATTTCTTCGAGCCAGAATTCATCTCTGCTGCCTTAAGTTGATTTCAAGTTTGCGCGTTTTGCAGCGCGGATCTTGCGGTCGATTGCCTCGGCAGAGATGGAGTAAACCCTTCAACGCCACGATCCTCTCGCACAACCTTTTTACTTCACACTATCAACTCAAGTACACATCCTGAACCCTTCTTTGCCGGTCCACGACTCCTGCCCGCCCCTATCTTCGAGCTGCTCCGCCTCCACATGGGTCATCACACCGCAGTATACCATCACGCCGCCGTCGTTGGCGTACACAACACGGATCGGTGAATGGGCCTGCTGATCCGTCTTCTTTGTGTTGTCAATGGGTGCATGACGCTCCTAGAAGACTGGATACTCGAGCAGGTCAATGTTTGTCTTCTTGCAAGTGGCCACGCTCCAGTTGAGCTTTTGATGGTTGTGATAGGCGTGCGGATAGCCTGTCTTCCCCTGGTGAGAGATGCCCGCCTTCACCATCTCGGCCTTGGCGGTCGCCACGCTGACCTTCCAGCTGACGTTCCTGGGCCTTCTATCGTTGGTGACGTCCTTGACTGTGCAGGTTACGGTGGCCTTGATTTGGTTAATCATTTGTGGGGACTGCGTGTTGATGGGCGAAATCCTGAGTGAAGTAGGACTCGAGCAGCGGCTGGGGGATGGCCTGCGTGTTCGAATAAAAGTACTTACATCCTTGGCAGTAACTGGTGCTGCAGTGATAGGTCTGATCAAGAGGGCGATTGAAAGGAAGACACTGCCGATTCGCATGGTCGCGAACTTCAGCTTGGCTCACTGAGCTTTAAAGACGAAAAGAGTATAAGAAACGAGGGACCGAGAACCGAATAATGAGAAGTAGCGAAAGAATGAACCAGGAAGACCGGTTCACGACTTGAGCATCAAACTAAATCGATGTGAGCTGGATGTTCAGTTATAAATGAAGCTCGCTATCTACAAGCCAAGGAGGTACTATCTTTCTCTGAAATCCTCCTTAACAACGATCAGTGTTCTGTCATGGTGCGCCCCGGCGAGATCCGAATTTGGCCCCCTCCCTTGGGGCCATTTGCAGCCAATTCGTGACATATGAATGTGTGCGAATTGGTAATATTGAAACAAGATCCCTGGTCTGATGTGGGCGTTGGCCCCGTGGCGCTTCCATAAGCTGCCGGTACCCGGACTATCGCAAGCTGAAAGGAAGACACCCGCGCTTTGCCAAGGAGGCCAGGCTAGGTCAGCTCAACTTGGGGTGTTTCTAGGTAAAGAAGAGGGGTCGCACCGTTTGGGGGCGAGTGTCAGATGGAGACCGGGGTAGGGCTGAGGTGAGATTATGGCAGCTGCTCATTTAGGGTTGTTCCTGTGAAGGGTCTGACGGATGCCTGGGGTCAACCAAATGAGGGGTGAAATTTAAGAGGCTAAAGGCTCATTCACCTTTTTCCTCCTGCATCATCCGTCACTTTTTCTTCATCCTTAGTCCATCATCTTCCAACTCCTCTCCCACCCTCTTCTAATCATTTTCTAGTCTTCATAACCACCAACAAGACCAACACACCCAGACAAAACGAATCGTAATGTCGACCCTGGTTCAGAACCCTGACTATGCCGAAGAGGGCGAACATCAGCCCCTGCAGTTCAAGCTCTACGACCAGTGGGATGATGAGGATGACCTGTGGATCAAGCACAGGCTCGAGGCTCTTGTAAACCAACAGATCACGCCCGAGCAACTAGCCCTCGACATGGATCACCGTATCACCGCCCTCACGCGCCGGAATCGCGATGACGGGGTCGAGCCCCAGCGCGCCGAACAGTTCATCGGACCCTTCTTCCAAGCCTTGACGAAGATGTGCTCGGCCTTCCCACCCTATCATGCGGGACAAAATCAGCTCATCGCCTTGGTCAAGGCACTGAACGCGCTCCCCCGTCATGTCATCCCAGAAGGCCTGTCGCCAGCCCAACTCGAAGAGAAGCCGTGGATCACGACAACTTTGTGGAGCTTCGATAATTCTTATCAAGAGGGGAACTGGAAAGCCTGCGCCGAGGCCTTTGATTTCGAACATGTTTGTGCGTACACTTCCACTCGTTCTCTTTCCTTCCTACCTACTCCTGCGTACTTCGTGGTTGATCCTCCGTCATCATGCAAAGCTAACAAATCTCCCGTCCCTCTTATCCCGCTCTGAAAAGACATTTGGGCTCCCTACCGCATCCGCAACTACGATTCCGCCATGGCGCGCCTGACCTGCGCAGGGCTCATCAACTGCGCCTTTCTGAGCTCCCTCCGCTTCATCCTCCCCACGAACAAGGAGTACCCCGACCTGACCAAACGACCTATCGACGGACCGAACAAAATTGGCAACAACCTGGTCGGCGCGGCGCAGTGGATCCTGGGACCCGAGGAATGTCGATATGCGTACACGGAATGCCAGAAGGTGGAGCGGGTGGGCGTGAGACAGCGCAAGCTCTGGAGCCGGGAGCACTGGGCAGAATGGAAGCGCCAGTTTGCCTTTGTCGCGGGTGATGAGCGGTTTGCGCAGAAGTATCGCAGCGTCGCGGCGCAGGCTCACCATCAGATGATCACGTGCGAGCAGGAAGAAGAGCTCAGGCAGGATGTGTGATGCGTCCGTCGTTTGTATGCGAATTAGGCCAACATAGAAGCTGTATTTGCTAATCATGGGGAGAATTGCTTGGATGACGCTATTGTTATCCTGGTCTGGAGATTACCTCTATCCTCCATAGAGCTAATTCCACGCAAGAAGTGCATTATGTGACTAGAGATTGATTCGTGATCGATGAGTCGCGACAACAAGGCTGTGCTGTAGAGTCTTGGCCCCGTAAATCGGTTTTGGGTCTGGGTCGGGTCGACGCGGGGAAGCGGCCGGGAGGAGGCGGAAGCATTCCGAGTGGTGCAGGAGAGGCCACCGCCGCGTCTCACACCGCGCCTGTCCGTGGCTGGGACGTGGGAAGGGGCCCAGCGTTCCGTTTACTGTGTTGACTTCTTACATTACCAGCTGGGTGCCTTAGTCGAATACCTTTCTGTTCATTCTATTCCATGACTCGATCATGAATCTACTACTGTCGTTATGTTTACGCTCGTTACGCCCCCGTCATTTCTCCTCTGAGGGCGCTTCACCAGCCACACTCTACGCGCGCACGATACCCCTGCGTAGCCCGTCCCGTCGCTCGATTGCTACAACAACAGAGAGGTCAACAACTACTCCCGACGACACTGGGTTCCGGTTCTTATACGAGCCTATCGAGGACGTCGAGAGACTTGAACGTTATCAACCAGGGGGCTATCACCCCGTACAAATCGGTGATCATTTTCATGGTCGCTATAGAGTGATCCACAAGCTGGGGCATGGCTCCTATTCCACTATATGGCTGGCTCGGGACGAGCAGAACAACAAGCACGTGGCACTGAAAATCTGCACGGCCGACTCAAACTCACAAGAAGTGGATATTATCTCAGCTCTCACTCGTCCTCGCTTTCCTGTCACCGATGGCCCAGGCAAGACAATGGTCTCTTTCATCCTAGACACGTTCACTGTCCGCGGTCCAAATGGCAATCATCCTTGTCATGTCACCACACCAGCACGAGCCAGTCTCTCGGAGTTGAAGGATGGCTCGTGGATCCGTCTATTCCAGCTAGATGTAGCTCGTGCATTGGCTGCCCAGCTCGTCCTTGCCGCGGATTACTTACATACGCAGGGGGTTGTGCATGGCGACCTCCATCTGGGTAACATCCTCCTCAAGCTCACTCCTCACTTCGATCAGCTCTCACCCGAGCGATTGTATGAGAAGTATGGAGCTCCGGAGCCCGAGCCTGTCATTCATTTGGATGGGAAGCCGCTTCCTCCTGGTGTTCCATCTCACGGAATTGTGCCTATATGGCTTGGGACAGCAAGTGAGAAGATCACACTTCCCGAAGCCAGGATCCTGCTTACAGATTTTGGGGAGTCCTTCTCATGCTCAAACCTCAAAGAACTCAAGTATGAATCTCGCACCCCGCTTGTCATTCGCCCCCCCGAGGCACGGTTCGAACCAGACAAGCCGCTATCGTATGCGTCGGATATTTGGACTCTTGCGTGCACGATATGGTCTATCATAGCTCAAAGGCCGCTGTTCGAAGGGTTTCTTGCCTCAGAGGATGACATGACCCGTGAGCACGTCGATACCCTTGGCATGTTGCCATTGGAGTGGTGGAAGAAGTGGGAGGCGCGAGGGGAAAAGTTCACTGAGGACGGTAAGCCCATCAACCGCAATCCGTTCCGGTCTTGGCGCGATCGGTTCGAAGACAGCGTGCAGCAGCCCAGACAACGGGAAGGGATGCCAGTTCTTGGCGACGATGAACGGGATGCTATCTTTGACATGCTACGGCCGATGCTCGCATTCAGGCCAGAGGAGCGATGTACGACGAAACAGATCCTCGAGTCAGAGTGGATGGTGAGATGGACCTTACCTACATATGAGAAGATTCCAAAAAGTGAAAAATAGACGGGTTGGATTATCGTGCATATGGGATTGGTGTTTTTGATTCTATCGACAACGGGTGTGATGCGATGGTAACTTGATGCGGTTAGCAGGGGCCACGCCACCATCTATACCACTTCCAACCTAGCGCTGACTACGACTAGAATGACTCAACGAACACCAACCCCGCGAGCTTATTTGCTATAAAGTATGCCGCGACTGTGCCAGGCCCATCGCTTCATCGCTTCAGTCTTCAAGCTTAATCATCATATCCTTTTCTCGCGATATCACCGTGATCAAGCATGTCACTACCCACAGAACCCATGCACTGGACCCGAGGTGAATTCCTCATCTCCACCGACAAGACATATCTATCGCTCGCTGCCATAAATCACGCGTTTGGACAGGACTATATGTACTGGGCCAGCCCGTTCCCGGAGGAAATACTCGAAAAGACCATCGAGAATTCATTTTGCTTTGGCGTCTACAGTCTGGACTCGCATCTACTCTGCAATGACGAGAACGGTCACCCACAGCGACCGATAGAAGGCTTGAAAGCAGCCGATGTCAGACAGATAGGGTTCGCCCGGCTGGTTACCGATGGTGTCACGTTCGCCTACCTGACCGATCTCTACGTCCTACCCGAGTATCAGGGACAGGGGCTGGGTGGGTGGCTCATCGACTGTGTGGACGAGGTGGTCCGCCCTTTGCCGTACTTGCGGTGGCTGATGCTGCGGACCTCGGCCGCAAAGAGTCAGGCGTCATACGAGACCCGGCTTGGGATGAAGGTGCTTGATACCGGAGATGCTAGCAAAGGTCCGGTCATGATGGGGAGACAAGGAGCGGCTGGAAGAGCATGACTGTACAGGTTAATGCTGGGAAGGGGCGGAGGGTGAATGACTCTTGGAGACTCACAATCGGATATAGGATGACTGACGACTCGAGGTTTGTATCTGGAAGACTAGAGCAGATTCCTGCCGTTTATTGATTCTACCCCACAGAGCTTTGTTCCATAGAGTCAAGGCGCTGAAATGCAGCAATAACCTTGATTTTTGGTATCTTCAACGGCCAGAGTCGACTCATAGTTTACACATGAAAACGTAGCGTTATAAACCACCCTTCCAAAGATCCTTCCCATTTCAATCATTTCTTATGCTCCCCAGAGAGCCTATCATACATACCCCCGAACTGCTCATACCACCGATCAACCACCTCCCGACTCATCCCCGGCGCAATCACACTCCGCCCACCCTCCAACCCCTCGACAAAGAACTCCATAAACTCCTCCACCGTCAACGCACTCGGATTGTTATGCTTCTTATTATCATCGGGATCCGACCGGTCGCGGTGCAGATCCGTGCCCACGGAGGGCGGCACGACCTCGACGACCTTGACCCGCTCATACCCGCCCTTCTCCAGCTGCGTGCGCAGCGTCATGGACCAGAAGTGCAACCACGCCTTGGTGCCGTTGTACACCGGGTTGATGACGGAGAACGGCACGAACGCCAGGATGGAGGAGACGTTCATGATCGTCGCGCCGTGCGGGTGCGAGCGGAAGTGCTCCAGCAGGCCCAGCGTCAGGTGCATCGGCCCCCGGATGTTGATGTCGATCTCCTGGTCGGCCTTGGCCAGGAAGTCGGCGGGCGCGTCCTCGAGCACGTCTAACGGTCGCTGCACGCCCGCGTTGTTGATCAGGCAGTCGACTTCCGGGTACTGGGTGGTGAGCGTGCGGATGAAGGCGGGGATCTGCGAGACGACCCCCGTGTCCAGCACGAAGTAGTCGGTGGCCCCGATCTCTTGCGCGGTTTGGCGCAGGGTCTGCTCCGTGCGTCCCGCGATGATGACTTTCTTGCCTTTGTGGAGGAGGTAGCTGGCGATGGCTTTGCCGAGGCCGCCGCCGCCGCCCGTGACAAGGGCGCAGTTGAAGGAGAGGTTTGACATCGTTGGGTGGCTTGGTTGTTGGATTTGTGGTGGATATTGGTGGTGGTGGTGTTTTCCGTGATTTAGATCAGGGATCGGCAGTAGGTCAGGCAATGTATTCGCTAGTCCGTTGCTGAAGATGAAGGAAAACAGTGTACGGTATTTGTGATCTATTGTATGATGCAGTTTAGTTCAAATAGCCTGTTCTCGAAATCGCTCATCGGTTAAAATCCCCAAGGAAATTCGGGGAAGCCCCCACCCGCGTGAAGAATTTGGAGAATTGGCTTTTTGGGGATTTTGGCTCCGCCAGGGTCTAGAACCACGTGCAGAGAAAGCCACAATAACCTTATTTGGCTCATTCTGTGAGAGCTGGTCTTTCCAATGGCGTCATTGTTTCTCTTTCAGAGGCTTGTATCTGTCGCCAGTGAGGCAAACTGCAGCCTCGAGGAAATCTCATACAGACTGTAGCACAGCAGAAGGTGGTCTCGAGGAAGTGCTCACAAAGCAGTATTGTAGGTGAGCAGAAGCTAGACATATTCTCAGAAGCCCCGCAGTGTAACTAAGGGCCACATGGTCAAATCCCCAAGTGTATAAGACCCAATTCGCGTGCGGACCGTTCCGTAAAATACAACGTTTTGGCCGATTCAAGGTACAGCGCGCCCTAACCTGGCACTGTCGCGCCCTATACACTTTAAACTTTTAACTTTGCGTGATGACGATGATGATCAATCACCGAGTTTACAAACCCTTCCACCACTTTCCAGAATCTGGTCTAGGTATTAATAGCTGACCACAGCAATCGTTCTCTACAAGGCACATTGATAAAAACCACTGATTCACATAGCATCACAGAAGCGGAAGATGGCAAAGGGAAACCCCCGCCGCAATGTTTCCGCAAGCCTGGAGCAAGATCACCAGGAGAACAAAATCAAAAAGAGGGTCTCGAAGGCCTGCGATCGCTGTAGAGCCAAAAAGGCCAAGGTAAGACTGCACCACCGATCGAGCGGCCGTGAACTAAGCCCCCACGCAGTGTGACGGTGCAGACCCTTGCCACCGATGCCAGGCTTTCAATACCGAATGCACGTTTCAGAGGAGTGTGAGGGCCCGAGATAGGGTGGTACCCAAAGGGTAAGGCGCCGAAGGCACTAGATCTTTGCGGATTGGATATGACCGTGGTTGACATAGATAGATATGTCGAAATGCTCGAGAGCGATCGCCAGCGCTTGATTGATGGGCTCCGAAAGTTATTTCGATACACCAGTGGAGGTTGTCTCCGAGACTTGTTTATTCTTCCTTCAAGTGGGCAAGAGCAACCTCTCGTCCACGAGATCCTGAGTCGACTACACGTATTGCCCGCAGAGTCAGAAAGTCAGAAGCCTCCTTGCCAGCGGTCTACCACCGAGACAACGATAGATTCGTCTGCGACGGATACATTCAATCTGGATATATCCAGTGAGAGTCTTTGTGAAGACGGTGCGATGTCACCGCCACCACCCGCGGGTATCGACATCCCAATGACTGAACCGCTATGGTCGATGCTTGACTCCGGGTATACAGTTCGGAACCAGGACTTGGTAGCGATATCCGACGCGATGACAAACTCCAAGGTACTACAATCGTGGGAAGATTGGCCCATGCCGATGGCTACGGGTCATTTGTTCTCGACTACATTCAGTCTCGACAACGGGTTTATGGATGAAACCCAATGGCTTCCATACAATGCAATAACCGACTGGATGGGTCTTACATGACCCTGTGCTCGGGAAATACAGATTTTGTGAAAATTGTGACTTAAGCATTCTTCAACTAGCATTCTGTTTATGTAAAGTGTTAGAGAGATCTAGATCAATGAAAACAAAGAGATCAAAAGCAAAGGAGTTCACAGCTTGATTATTGAAACTCTATCCGCCCCACCCCCAAATCCCCCAAATCCCCGAATCTCCGAATCTCCGACTTCCCAATCTGCTCAGCGTCGACCCACCCCCTCAACCCTCCCCTAAGCGCCTGGCGTGGCTTAACAAAAATCCCCTCACTCTTCCCCAACGGCATCCCGAAAATCGTTCAGAAATCGCCACCTCCCCCGTTCGGCCAGCCCCGCCTCCCGCCAACCATTGAGTGTCCGGTGCGGGAAGCACCAGCCGGCATCCCCATCCTCCGCGCCCGTGAAGATAGGCAAGAGACTGTGGTCGTGAGCCGTCAGCACCAAGACCCGCTCGTCGGCGTCGAATTCGGTCAGTCCGTCGATCGTGCGAAGACACTCGTCAAAATCATGCGTGTACTCTTCGGCTGGCTCGAAGAACGGGCTGTCATTCGCCCCAGGGTGCCGGCCCAGGGAGTGGAAGAGATGACCGGGGCAGACACTCCCGAATCGAGGGTGGGATGGCAGCGGAGATGGCCGGATCGTCTCTGGCATGGGGCTGTGCTTGGAGGGTCGGAACTCGCCCGGGTGGTGAGCGAAATCCTATGCGTCCCTCGTGGATTGACGTCAATGACTGGGCTTTTCAAGTTGTGCTGGGCTTTAGGGCTGTGTTGCCGGATCGGGCTAGGAGAAACATAGAAACAGTACTTACCGCACCCATCAAAACGAAAGAGTCCGACTGCACTCGAGCTAGCCCGACCATGTGGTCTGGCGTATGGCCCGGGGTATGCAGCAGGTAGAAACTTCCATCGCCGAACCAGTCCACGGCGGGAAAGCGACCGATCTTCAGCTGCTGCTCGTCAAACTGGATTTCCCGCAGTGTGCGGCCGTTCCAATCGGCCGACTTCACCGGCGATTCAGGCTGCTCGGGCCATCCGGGCGTGAAGTTCCTGGTGAATCCCGGCCCCACGACCAGGTTGGTCGAGCTGGGGAATAAGGACGGATCGCCGGTGTGGTCGAAGTGGTGGTGGGACCAGATAATGGCGTTGATGTCGGCGAGAGGCACCCCGTTCGCGACTAGGATGTCTGAGACGTTGTTCGGAGAGGAGATCTTCCAGCCACTACTTGCGGTGTTGGTGCAGCGCTCGGCAAAGACGGGTGCCAGGTTCTGGAAGTCAGACCGGATGGACAGGTCGAACAAGATGCGCTGGCCCGATGGGTGCGTGACGAGGAAGCAGTATGAGGGCACGGCCATGCGGTCGTAGCCTCGAATCGTTGGGGTCATGAATTGCTGCGCTGGGAAGTCCAGACGGGCACCTCTGATAGTTGTTGTCAGCGGAGTGGGTTTGGGGTAGCAGAGCAGTCACTGGAATAATAACATACGAGTCGATCAGGGAGACCTCGACGTTATTGGCGGACTGTGGCAGATCAAGCGATGTCATTGTTCGTGTTTGTTGTGAGGAGAAGGAATACACTGTATCGAGTAGATATGAGAGGTCAAACTACTTGAAGTAAAGCTATGATTCGATCCCTTAGTCCTTGTAGTCATTGATATACCACAGTTGAATCGACAAGGTTTGGGGTAACCAGTTGGGGCTCGACACGCCAGCAACGCCGGCGAAATCAGCTCGACCATGCAGAGCGACATTCTCTCGAAGCATTATTATCTCATGATGACCTCATCACTTGACATACCTAGAATTTGTCCAACAAAGCTTATCTGAAGTAAAGATATGTTTATAAGTTAGAAACAAGACTATTGGCGGCACTGCCTGCTTCGCCAAATGTGCCATGTTGGCCACTGCTGAGGCGATAGGAATGTGAATGTATGGGTGCTCAAGTTGGGGTATGAAACGTAGTTGACCTTGTCGAAACTATATCTTCGGGAAATTTGACAGCATTGACTATAAGATTACTGGAAATTAAATGGAAGTGCTGATGCTATAATACTGCTTTCTGTCTGATACTTGAACAAATACAAGTGTATTTTGTCCAAACGACCGAGCTTCAGTGCTGGCTCAATATATACATCAATGGGAAAGATGGATTTGGGACGACACAGCAGCAAACCTTCAGCATTCACGTCTATGTTGCTCTCTGTTAATGCCAAAAGGTATTTCGTATATGTCTGACTGCGAAAGCGATACTTGCGACGACTTCACATCGTCGACTTAACAATTTTCATATTGACCAAGGATATAAGAAAAGTGAACCAGTGGGTGCAGCCTTAATGCCTGAGGCAGCAGTTCCCGGCTAACAGGTTGCAGGCAGGACTGGGTCCTGGATGTGATAACCCCCTTCTTTTTGATATTTTCACCGTCTCTTGAGGCTGAGATACTTGGTTCTTAGCAGACTCCAGAGGGGCAAGAAAGGCTCCTGGGTATTAATACAAATCACCTCATCTAGTGTAAGATATGGTGGTAAGATTCGATCCATCACTATCGCTGACTCATCAGACTCCGACCCCCAATCCCCAACTTACAGACCCCAATTCCCCAATGCCGAACCCCAATTCTTTTGCGAGTTGAAAATCCGTCTGCTCCTATCTGCGTTCGAACCAACAGCAATCTGTGAACCCCAATTCTCCTCCCAAACCTGCATCTTCTCCCGACAACTTATCCCCCTCAATCCCCCATCGCTTGGAGATCCCCAAAGGCCAGCCCCGCAATCCATCGCACGCTGCAGCGGCCAAGCCATGTCTTCGGGAGCAGCAAAACGTGCCGAACGGTCGCTGATTTGTAATTTGTGCCTGCGTTCGTTTGCACGATTAGAGCATCTGCAGCGTCATCGGAGAACCCGTACTGCCCCCCTCTCAGACATTGAACGGATGCCTTGGGCTTGCCTAACCTAGGCATAGATACCAAAGAGAAGCCTTTTGCTTGTCCCTGCGGCCGAGCTTTTACACGAAAGGATCTGCTAAGGAGGCATGAGCGACTAAACCATGGAATTTATGACGGTAACTGGCCGGTCGACGGTCCGTAGGTCCCCTCCACTAAAACTAAGAGGTTGGCTGATCGGAGTACATAGTAAGCGAGCAATCCCTCAACATAACTCCAGAGTCAATTACGACGGCTCCCGCCTTACGGGATAGACATTCTGCGCAATCTGAACAGACCCAGCCTCCACTCCCTACCAATTACCTGGGAACTGCGGATCCCCTACATCAGCACGCCCCAGAGAATGCCCCACTGTACTTCGATGACATTCTAAAAGACTATGATGATCCGGTGTTGGACTTTTCAAGATTCATGGATATGGTGAGTTCGGACTTTGACTGGAGCACAATGAACCCGGGCATGGGGACCAATCACCAAGAAATCCAGCCTATCGTCCCAATGAATGCTATGCCCTCGGATCAGATGGACGTGACCCCACATGACAGTCGTCCAAGAGTACCCGATGGTGCGACTGATAATGGTGCGCATAACTCCAGCAAGTCTGTTGTAGGACGAATCCAGGTTACTAACTTTGACTAGACGACTTTCAAGAGCTGAAGCCCACGCTTGATCCCTGGGTAGTTAGCGAATCTCAACGAACTGCGATCACACAATCACTGGCTCCATTCCAGACCTCACTGGGTAATTTCAAGCTCCCATCTAGGTCCGCTCTTGGGCGGTATGTGAAGGGCTACGTAGACGGCTATAGCAATCATCACCCCCTCGTTCACATACCCACGCTCAGTATCGCCTCCCCGGAAAGAAGCCCGGAGTTTGTCCTGGCGCTTCTAGCAATGGGCGCGCATTATCGATACGAAACAAAAACAGCTCGCCGGTTGTATCATGCAGCTAGGTCGGTTGTGACTGACCGCCAGACCTGCGGCGGGCCACTCTCAAGCCCAGCTAAGGCCGGTGCACCCAGGCGTGATATGATGGACCGACTGCGCGCATTAGTACTGGTGGCGACGTTTGCATTGTCCCAAAAGGACACTAATTTCATCCGCGAGTCTCTGGAGTGTCAAGGATGGATTGCCTCGCTCCTTCGTAGCGTTCCCATGCCACATCACAATCACGCCCCGGTCGGAGACAACTGGCGGCAGTGGTCCTCGATCGAGGAAGACATACGCACCGTTTCCAGCGCATACTGTCTGTTGATGAAACAGACGATCGTGTACGACACTCCTCCGATGGTGTTGAGCCACGAGCTGGATATCCCTTTGCCCTCCTCGTGCCGTGAATGGACAGCTGCGACGCCATCGGAATGGCTCGCTGCTCGGGCCACAGTGCCACCTGCTATCTCTTTCAGGGAATGCCTCCGCTCACAGCTAGCCACCGCCCAGCCCCAAGTTCCGGCTCCATCACTCTCCCCAATGGGGAACTACATCCTCATCCATGCTCTCCTCCAAAGAATCTACCTCGCAAACTCCCTCTGCCAGGACGGGGACCACCCCTCCCTCTCCGCCGCAGAAACCGACAGCCTCCAGCGGGCCCTCAACAACTGGCGAATCACCTGGAAGGCGTCTCCGGACACCGCCCACGATTTGCATGAAACCTACGGTTCCATAGCCTTTGCCTCCACCGCGCTGCTGGGCATGGCTCACGTCCGGCTGCAGTGCAACCTGGGCCCCTGGCGACAGCTGCAGAGCTGTGACCCGCAGACGGTCGCCGCGAAACTCCACGCATGTCCGCTGCCGGAGCGGAGCCCCCATTTGCCTCACGCCCTGCTGCACGCGATCCACGCGCTCCGCATTTCCGTTCACATGGGTGTCGCGTACTTCTCGGTCCGCCAGTCGTTCTCGTGGAGCTTGTATCATGTCTTCTGTGGACTGGAGTTTGCGGTTTTCACCAGTAAATGGCTACATGTAGTGGCTCAGAATTGCGGCAGCGTGCCCCTTACCGGTAGGTCCATCTTTCCAACCGCAGATATAGTTCTTTGTTCATATGGCAGTACTAATATGTGTTGATAGACTATGAACGACAGATCATCCAATGGATCATCCGAGCGGTGCGTGACGGTTTGGAGTCCCACGATGAGACGGCCGGCGACGAGTACCAGATTGCAGACGACGAGCTCCGCCGCCCACAGGAAACGATTCGCTTTCTGAAATTCGCAGTGCCGAAGCTGTGGGCGCAGATGTTTATTGCATGTAATAGCCCGTGGCCCATTGCTCGCATGATTGGGGAGAGCTTGGAGCATTATGCCAACCTCGTGAGAGATGAAGTCTGATTAAAGGGTCGCTTACTTCGTCGACGATGTTAATGATGTTTGCGCGTCCGTCCGTATTGGGTATGCCTTGATAAGCGAAGGTCTAGGGGCTGGTCTACCACAACATTACCTGATTTATTGGTTCAAGCGCTGGTCGGAGCGCTTTTGAATCGAGTGATTGATTCCCCGTGCTCGTTCAGTCTAGCCACTCATCCATCTCGTTATATCTAGGCCGGGCACATGTAGTGCCGCATTGCCATTCACGGACTGAAGGCTCTTGTTGTGTGTCCGCTACAAGAAATTCAAGAAGTTGTTCGAGCAGTCCCATCGAGCTAGCGCATCATGAACCACCGCGAGAACATTTGATGCGAGATATCTGTCCGGCAGCCTTATACAATATTGGCAATTAGCTCCTGAGTAGTGCAGGAGAATGCTCAATTCATATGTGTGCCTCTGAAGTGGAAGGTGTCACCTGTTTATAGCAACATGAACGCACAAGCTTTGTTGCGCGAGCAAATTCCAACAACGTCCTCGCACAGGACACCATAGCAAGGACTTGTGATACAAAATTCATGACCTTAACCATGGATATTAGGAATGAAAGTTTCTATACCGCTTAGAACATTATTTCCTTGCTACGATGATTCTACAGATAACCTGAATTCGCCATTTACATCGCTGGTCCTCCTCAGAGTATGTGCCGTCAAGTTGTGGGTGAGTAGGCATACAGTTTCTTGCCTGGTCCGTATCAGTCCAATTTGAATCACCTTAAAATAACAAAAGGCCAAGGAAAATTATTCCAGTGCAGTTCCAGTTCCAGTGCAGTTCCTCACGAACAAACAGTCCTCAGATAAAATCATCCGCCGCGTCGATGTATGTTCACCAGAACACCAAGAGAACAGACATGCATCGCCACACTAGCAACAAATACGCAGAACAAACAGAAAACCCTGTCCGGAACACTTCGGGCGAGCGCCAAGCCCAAGCAGGCTGCCAAGATAGCAAAATCAAGACAAGGTGATCTATGCTTCTGTGCCGTGTCGTCTGCATGCCCAGAACCATGGCCCAATCGAGACGCCTTGAATGCTTAATCCGACGAATCATACGAAGCAAATGGTGACATTAGGGGTGCACGCCGATTCCGCGGCGGCCAGATCTGCCTATTACCTCGAGTGCCTGGCACTTGCGAGGGCTGCGCATGCTTTTGGCGCTCGGTATGAAGCTGATCTTTGAGACTATTGCACTCGCTGCGCAACGCTTCGATGGACCTCGCTGAAGCCTTGCTCGCTTCGCGCATCAGACGCAGCACGCGGACAGACACATCATCGGTAAACGGGCTCTCCGGAGCATCGTCGAGGAAGTCATCGAGATGTTGCACCAGGACACCCGCTATCTTGTCACGTAAGCTCTCAGCATTCGGGACCTGATAAGCCAGCTCTACGGCTTTCGCAAATCCTTTAGGGGACCATGGCATCTGGAGTGCTTTGTCGACCTTCTTCTCAACGGGAGTCTTCAACCTCGACACCTGATAATATTCTGCGATCTCAGCGACCTGGATGTGTGCAATCAGAACCTCGGATAGAATCGGAGTCGAAGGGTTGGGGTGTGGCGTGGTTTTGCCTTTGCAGGAAGACTCTTTGTGCTCCATCACTGGTTAGCTTGCGTTCCAGAACGTTCAGATGGTAACGGAAACACAGACCGATATCGTCCTTGCAATCGTACTCAGTGGTATAATCTCCAGTATACAAGTATTCCACCATATAGCCTACGGTCGATGACTGAAATGCGTCGATGCGGTAGACGCCTGAGCTCGCCTCCTCCACGCAGTCAGATCCCGTCACTGAACTTTCTTGATCTCATATCAGATATCCTTACCTTGAATCCTCCCTTGCAGGCGGCTGCGAAAGCTTCTACCTGGGTGCAAATGACCACCTTGTGGACCGGGAACGTGGTACCGTCACACTTGAGGGCGAAGTCACTGTACTTGCCAGCTTTGGCCTGTAGAAAGAGCGCGTTGCTTAAGAGAAGCGCGTGCGAGGCCGCATCGTCAAGACTGCTATGGTTCTGTCCCATCGTTACTGAGGTTATAAGGAGAAGAGAACGAACACCTTCAAAAAGTCTGGCTCACACTTTCGCGAAGTGTAGGCTGAGGACTCTGAGGATGGAAGAGTGTGTAAGAAGAAGGAAGTGAGAGAAATAGAGGTCGGGTTGGCTGGTGATTTCATATCCTTTACCCTCAGGTTCAAGTGAGAAGAGAATTCTGTCAGTGAAAAGTGAATGTAGTAAGTAATAGGTAATATCGCCAGACTGACCTGTTGGGACTGTTCATTCACTGTACTGTGACTATTACCTGGTGAACGTACAAGTTAACCGCTTGATGACACTAATCTGAGTCTCATCCCCAACCTTTTATCACTATGGCTTATATATCTATACAATCTCATATCAGGCCTTAGTCTGCGCTCTTGCTGCAACCACGGTCATCCTGCCTTGGTTTCTATCTTGATAGACATCAAAGGATTGGCAGTGCTATGATTTCGCGTGCTTCCTCAATGCAACAGGCTCCGCATTCATAGTGCTCAGCTCACCCTTCTCGCAACCTTCAGTCGCCGGTTCTTCAGCTGGCAGGGTATTATGAGATTGAGTTCCATTTACTTTGCTTTCCAGAACTATGTGTGCTTTTGGGGGTGGGGGCAGGGGGAAGGCACAATCTGATGAGTTGAGCAACGCCGCAAACCATTTACACCATGCCTGTTATCGATGATTTAGGACGTTAGAACTTAGCTCTCTCACAACGACTTCCTACGTGATATGTGTAGAATATTCGAATCCTACACCGAGAGTCGTCCCCACCATGTTGCGATGGCGCATACGAATTCTACCCTGGAATCGCGAGACATGATCCTCCCACTCCAACTTACAACATCCCGGCTTGAACCAAAGATTCCAAAACCTGACACCTGTGGAGCGTCTACCGATCCTCTTGAAAAGTCAAGTCTGGCGCTTACGAGCCCGACCCGCCCCCGCACCGATTTTCTTCAACTTAGCCGGCTGGCTCAGCATCGGCGAGTGGCCTGCGCTGCACCGATCGACTTCCGCCCGGGCCAACCCCGCAAACTCCTTTTGGGAGGTTGACGGAACGGCCTGATCTTCCTCGCACACCAGGTAGGTCGAAGGAAGGTATTAATACGCCGCCCGCGTGGTGCACGTGGTCTGCACCGCATACAACTGGGGGACGAGGCGTGATTCCCACAACGCTCCCTCTTCGGTGGGGAGGTCGCTGAAGATTGTTGTGGTGCCATTTTGAGTCTAAACTTGCCGTCGGGTTGCCTCTTGAAAGCTAAGGTCAATGAAGAGACTCACGGACTACGTACAAAGGGGGAATGGGGAGTAGCTGCTTTCAGGGGAGGGTTAGGAACTAGAGGGGGGTGGGTTTTGGTAGAGAACATACCTTCACATCGTTATTGGGCGACTCGCCGAATGTCCCGAGCACAGATTGCTCTATAGAAAGGATAAATCCAGCAAAGTAAGAGAGGTGTAGCACCCCGCCGTATTGTCCCTGAGCGTGCCGTGCAGCGTGGGTGAGGTCCTCGGGGATCGCTTCGGCACCCACATACTGCCGTAGGAGTGCATCGGAATTGCCACATATTTCTCTTCCTCGACCGGGCCTTAGACGACTGCGGTAATAGCTTTCGCGTCATCCTGTAGAGTGTGTGAGGCAAAGTCGCTGATTTCGACGTCGGAGCAGCTTGGGAGGGTGGGGTGGACTACTGGATATCCTGCGTGGCGAAGACCAGTTGTCAGTCATTCGTAGACGAGGAAGGTTTGGAGGAAGCCCCGGACAAGGACTATCGTGGGGTTGGAGGTGCTCATGGTCGGGTCACTATGTTCCCTGATAAAGAAAGTCAGGAGGATGTGGTGGCAGGAGTGAGTTCAAGATGTTGGTATGGTGGAGGGGATGAAGAGGAGATCTTATGTCAGCGCTTCTGCATGCATCTGGCCCAGTGAGCATTGACTCTATTGTAGTCGGGAAATCTGTCATATCCTTGGTCTCAGTTTCAAATACTTTTCTGGTGAGTGAGTACATAGCCCTCATCAGAATGTCCGATAGCAAGATGCCAGAACGACAGAATAGTCTCTAGGGAAGGAAGCGGGGCTCGCCATCAACGTACGCTTTTACGCCAGTCTGACAGTAACGAAGGTATATGTAGCTTGTATCACAGATACTCAGAACCTCTGGTCATTCGATTCTTCTGGGCGATATGCATTATGTGAATCAGACCACTCGCTACATTGCTTGACAAACAGGTCAGGTTGGCTGCAGGTGATCACAGGGGGTTTGCGAGAGTGCCGAGCCGGCCTCGGACATTTGGTCGGCTTATTGGAATAAACCGAGCTTTGGGCGAGGCCATGGTTGTATAGAGCTCTGCAAAGCATCTTACTCCTCGACTTGTATAAATATTGATCCCTTTGTGTTCCCAGAAACAACTTGAACAGAAGCAGAAAAAAATATCTCTTCCCCAGGAATTCGTCTAGCACAGCAAACTCTTGTACTTTCTCAACAGCACAATGCCACAGCACATTGCTATCATCGGCGCGGGTCCGTCAGGCCTCACCCTCGCAGCTCTGCTGCAAAGACACGCAATCCCCTTCACTATCTTCGAGCGCGAGACCTCTTCCAGCTCGCGATTTCAGGGTGGATCCCTCGACCTCCACCCGGAGTCCGGCCAACGGGCCCTACGGGAAGCGGGCCTCTGGGACCAATTCCAGAAGCACGCGCGGTACCACGACCAAGACTATCGCTTCGGAGACAAGACCGCAGCAACTTGGCTCTACCACCAAGCATCGTCAAACGCCGACGGCCGCCCGGAAATTGACCGGTTCATGCTGCGCAAGATCCTAATCGAATCCTTGGACCCCAACAACATCCGCTGGGACCACTCTGTCTCAGAAATCGTGCCCCTGGCTGACGGTCGCGTCAAGGTCATGTTCCGAGGCCGAGAGGACCCAGTGTTCACCGATCTGGTAATCGGGGCGGACGGAACGTGGTCCAAAGTCCGGCCCATGCTGACCAGCTGGAAGCCAGAGTATACTGGTCTGACGGTGATTGACTGCCGCATATCCAACATCGATGAACGGTTTCCCGAGCTGAGTGAATTCGTGGGCCGAGGAACCTTCTTCTGCCTTTCGGAGGGAAGCGGGATCTTCATCCAACGCAACGGGAACGGTAGCGTACGCGTCTACCCTTGTCTCCGCGTGGAGGAGAAATGGGCATGGAGTGATCCCTCCTTCGACTGGGGTGATCACAAGAAGATGACAGAGTTTTTGATTCAGACGTTCTTTGCGACGTGGGATCCTCGTCTACAAGCTGTTGTCCGGAGTGTGGATGCGAGTATGACGCCCCGTGCGCAGTATCGCATGCCCTCGGGACTGCGGTATCCGCATCGCCAGGGATTGACGCTCATCGGCGACGCTCTACATGTTATGTCCTGGTTTGCGGGTGAAGGCGCAAATCTGGCTATGTTGGATGCGGTCGATCTCTGTGAAGCGATTCTCGCACATCCAGGGGATCTGGACCTGGCCGTGCGCAGTTACGAGGCAAAGGTTGTTGACTCCTGCCGGGCTGATGTCACGAACGAGATGTCGCAGGAGCTGCTTGTCAAAGCGATGGCGGACGATGCTCCGGGAGCTTATATCGAGGCGATGGCCGCGGCGATGGATGCTTGGTTCGCAGGGGGGACGTTGCTGAACAGGATCCAAGGCAACTGCTTTTAGACATGCAAAGTTTCTTTCTGTGTTTTGTAAGGTGATAGATAAATTTGAAGCCCTTTAAACATGTACTTGTAAGATTAAGGATGAGGAAGCAGATTGGTTTCAACTTGAAGGCTGCCGCTTCTCATCCCTCCACCCATGTTCTCTCCGTTTAACTATTCAACTTGAATACTCCTCCGGGAGATCTTGGTATAATACTTATGAGGTTGAAAAGAATGGCCAGTGCGTATTTCGATGGCACAGTGACAAGATGGACCAGGCTGATCGCCTGGAAATGGTTTCCACCATACCAAGACATATATCCAACATCGTGACGGGTCATCTCGAACTAAACCACGTAGATCGAACACTGGTATACTGATATGTCATTGAGGTAATAAAGAAGGTAGTCTCAATTGATAGTTTAAGATAGTTTAACTGTCAGAGTTCAGCCACCTCCGTGCTCAAGAATGGCCGAGAAACAGAAGCGGACATTCTGCATAAATTGCCGAGATCGGTGGTTGCCGCGAGGTATAATTATTATTAGCCCGTTTCCCCGCCCAGCAAGTGGCAATTTCCCCAATTGTCCGAATGTATCGTCCATGCAAGAAGTTCCCCAGCATACTGAACGATGGATCCCTCCCAGAAAAGACCTAAGCGGACACTTAAGCCAGGTGTCAAGAAAAGACGACCGCCCTTGGCTTGTATTCAATGCTATCAGCGGAAGCTTAAATGTGGCAAGGAAATTCCGTCCTGCGGCCGGTGTGTGAAGGCCGGAATTGCCGACGAATGCACATATCGTGGTCAACCTCATCAGAAAGATGTGATGACTAGGTCTATCCGACAAAACAACACAGAAGCTATACCAGCACCCAAAGTATCGTCACAGGATGGCCTGCAGAAAAGTTCCCTGCCTGCACACGGTGGAACGGGCGAAATAACCCATCTGCGAAGGAGAGGCAATGTTGTTCAATTTTACGGGTATAGTTATCACATGAACTTCTATCAGCAGGTGAGTGTTGGCTTGGTCAGTAGAGTAGAAGTGTTTTATCTGATGCCCGGTGTTTTAGTTTCCCGAGCTTCGATCCTACATTGCACATATCAAAGCTACGCACCCTTCGATCAATGTTGCAAGGGACGGGGTGTATCCACCACAGAATGAAGGCATTGCTCGTGGCCAGCGGCACACCGTTTCAGAGAGCTCAGCCGCTTTGGAGCTCCTGATACCGAGCAAATCTGTGGCGGATGCATTAGTGCACAGCTATCTCGATCGCTTCGAAACCACACAACGCGTGCTGGACCGATCGGTCTTCATGGCAGACTATCATCGCTATTGGGGCGATTCCATGTCGACAGCCACCTCATTCCTTGCCCAGCTGCTCTTGATACTTGCGGCTGGTGCCAGTCTTCACCCCGACCTTCATTTCGAGAAGGAGAGCGAAACATCGATCTACATGCAAACGACGAAATGGATCCAGGTCGCGGAATCATGGCTCACTTCCTCCACTGATATCGTGCCGCATTCTCCGTGCGCCATTGCATGTCAATGCTTGTTGCTAATTGCTAAGCGAGCGAACTACATCCAAGGAAGCTCATTCTGGAGCAGCACTGGCGCGTTGATGCGACTGGCAATGGCAGCGGGGTACCACCGGGAAGCCAACCCAGCAGCTCGGATTTCCCCCTACGATCAGGAGATCCGGCGGAGACTATGGACAACGATCGTGGAGCTGGATGTACAGGCCGCTGTAGAACGAGGAATGCCGCCCTCTCTCCGACCGAATGACTTTTCGACACATCGTCCATTGCATATCAACGATGACCAGATACACGAATCCCTCGAGAATGGGGGTGTCGCCTTGCCTATGGAGACGATGAGCGATACCTCGTTCCAGGTTATCATGTTGAAATCACTGCCCACAAGACTTGCTGTATGCTCGTATGTGAATGGCTACAATGTAGCGAAGGAGTTTGAGCAGGTCCAGGAACTCGCGGAAGCGTTGCACAACGCAATTCGTGACATCCCGGACTGGAAGAGTCGGGCAGCAGATCCACGCCAGGAGAGGCTCGCCGTGTACTTGAGCACGTTGCTGAAGATTTATCTGTGTCAGTATTCGCTCTTGCTGTATGCCAAGTTCGGTTGCCAGTCGCCAGACTCGTTTCAGTCAGCGATTTGTCGCAGAGCGCGTTTGGATGCGAGCACAACAATACTGGAATGGTACCAAAGGCTCGTTGAGGATGATATTGTTCCAAAACATGCTTATCAGGCAGGGCTGATGGTAGCTGCCTTGAACGTCTGCCATGAAATTTATCTTTCTCATGGCCTTCGTGGTGAGTCAACTCATCATGCCTTTTTCATGAAAGCTCTTGTTTTTTATTGTTTCCCCCCCTTTTTTGCATACAAAATGTTGCATGAGCGGTGATAAATTGACATTGTTCTCAGTGGAAGCTTTCGGAATAGCCACGTCGTTGGGAGTCGCACATCATCTACTTGGCGCGGTTGAGCAGGTGCTAGAGGTCTTGGAAACAAGGATAAGCAGAACGCTGCATGGCTTGAACGAGTACTATCTCCTAAGCATGATCATCGGTCTGGTTAAGACCAAGATATCTCCCGCGACAAGGTCCAGCAATGACACGGAAGCTGCGAATCGAGCAATCCAAGTCTGCACTTTCCTATACACTGCGCGGGCTTCTTTGCTCACGTGTGACTCGCCTATCCAGCCAGTGTAAGGCTTTCTGTCATAGCATCCCTGTCGAGTTCAAGTTCACAACTAAATAAGGCGTTGCAGTGCACCAGCGATCAGCTCGGAAGGTCTTTCACCATCAGCAATGCGCCACGATGTCTCCGTTGGTTTGGACTCATTGGTATGAAAGCAGTCCCTTTTCCCCATCTGTCGTGACTAATCCTGATGATGCCCAGTACAACGACAATGCGGGATTCACTGAGGATGACTTCTCATTTGACTTCTTCCTTCAGGACCCATCATCATTTTTCTAACAACTGGGCAAGCCATAATGACAGAAATATGCTGATAAAGCACAGCTTGCCTGATTACAATGCGAAGCTGACGTACCGTCCGTGAAAGAACTCTTCATAGCCTCAACAGTGTTGCATTAGCCATACTTGACGCCGTATCAAAGCTAAGAATGATCTCTCCGCGATCAGAACCATCCCGCACCCTCGCTTTCCACCGAACAACGGAACTACTTCAAGACCCCCAACCACCCAGCATTATTCAGTCCACGATCCCACAACACCACACTAAGTGTTCTCCATCGCCGCCGCCATCATTCCCTGAAGCATCTCCACGTCCATGACATATAAATCCTCCCCGTTGTCCCCCAGAAACACCGAGGGCCCCCGACTGACCATCAGCAGCTCGGTCTCGCAGTCGAACGGGAGCGGGTCGTGCACCGCGCCTCTACTGTCAGACACATAGTCGCCGGCGACAAAGGCCCCCGTCTGCGGATGCGCGCCACTGCCCTTGAGGACGTAGATCTCGGCGCTGTCGACGTGGCGGTGGCGCGGGAGGAGACCGCCCGGCTCGGCGCGGACCATGATCGTGTACTCGCCCGTCTCGGGGACGAGTTTCACGACCTTGAAGAAGACGCGGGGGGGCAAGTGGGAGCCATTGGAGTGAGTCGACGTGGACGGTGAATCCTCCGTCGGGGTCGGTGTCGGTGTGCATCTCAACGTGGTCTGAAAGTTGAGCCTGGATGCGTGTATAGTAGGGCGAAGTGATGGCTCGAGTGGAATGTAAGCGATGGTCTGCTGGTGTTCTGCAGAGTTAGGACTTGAGGTTTTGCGGAGACGCGGGTGGGTGTGCTTCAACATACGTGCATCAGCGAGGTCAGGGACCGGGAAGTGTTGGTATCAGCACGAATTGTAGAAGATTGATGGATACTTTGCTTATATTGGCATTGTTCCGAGGGTCATTGCAGTTGTAGACTGGAAGTAGGCCCTTTACTCGCAGTGTCACACACATAACGATGACCGATCATATGCTTTCGGAGATCCGAGTTCTTCGGGGTTCCGGCCGAATCGGGTAAGTGAGTGTCTTCCACAGGTGGACACAGTACTGAGGCACCGCTGCGCGAGAGTGGCTTCCACTTTTGCTCCGCATTAACGGCATGCCCACGAGGAATCTTGCCGGTTGATCGGACCAGTTATGCGTGCAGATGGGGGTTTCCTCGTCTAGTCAATCCTTTACATGGGGCCAACATCGAAGGGGTCGACATCCTTATCCAGCCATCCCGCTGGAACCTGTCAATTGAACAGCTGCCACATCAACCAGTCGGCAGAGGGATCCACGTCGGTGGTAGTGGTGGGCATAGGCTCTAGATCAGTGGCTTCAGGGAATATGGGGTGGAACGTGCCGAGGGATGCCGTGTTGTGGGCATGCTCAACACTGGTCCCAGCCAATGGCATTGGTAGATCGCCGTCGGGCGCGACAGCTTCAGAGCCAGAATCACCGCCACCGCCAGGTTTCTGGAAGAAGGGCGCGCAAAGACGCTCCAGCGACTGCAGCAGATTCAACAGCTTGCCCAGGTGGCGATCCTGCTTAAACGGCTCCAGGCGTTGGATGATCCGACCCATGAGATCGTAATCGTCCAGATCGATGGTGCCGATGATGTTGCAGAAGACGACAAAGAAGGCGCTCAGCGGGTGTAGGAATAAGGTCTTAGGATGGTCTGCGGTTAGTCGGAACTGCCTGCGCTGTGAAGTACAGTACTGGGTAATCGGTGACCAAACACGCACCAGGTCAAGAAGGACGGATAGGGATCATCAAACCCCGGAAGCCCGGCGGGGTGTTGTTGGAGGAAATGAAAAGCTTGGAGCGACTTGTGCACATTAATGAGGCATTCTCGGTGAACCTTTGGGCTGAATGCGCTTTTCAGCCGGGTGCGGTGGACCTCGACGAATATGGCGTAGTAGCAAAAGTCCACACCGACCCAGTCGTACTGGACCATTTAGTGATGGGAATCACGACCCTAAATGACGGCCTGGCTCAGAGGAATGGTTTTCTGCTAGGGGGAAGTGGTGTAGGACGTACCGCCTGCAAGCGTGGAAGAATGGCCTGCATTCTGGCCTCGAGGCGCTGACATGTCTCAAGAGCTTGATCGAGGTGCTTGTTTCTGCTACCACAAGATACTGCACGCAGCTTGCCCTGAACTTGGGCGAGATCAAGTATAACCAGTAGAAGGGTCTGCTGCATGAGCTATACGCAAAGACTTTGCTAAAGTCGGGTGTACAATATGAGTGTTCTCAAATAACCCCCAAATAGAGCAAACACGCTTAATTATATCGCCTGGCCCCCATCGTCCCTTCTCTTAATCTCAGCAAGGCAGCCCAGTCGTCAGGCCCTACCGTTTGTGACATTGATTCACTACTCCTACAAAGTATACTTACTGCCCGAAAAACATGGGACCAAACAATTGGGAAGATCACGCGCAATGAGACACTTGAACCGCCAGCCCGTGCAATGCCCCGCCAGCAGTACCTTTGGCTGCAGCTTCTTCAAATCATTCATGGTGGCATTCAATTTGGCATCGTCTGCATCAGCCAAGTGGTATCCGCCCACCACACAGTACAATGGGGTGCCATTGCCGAGCTTGACAGCATCGCGGCAGGTATTCACAATTCCAGCGTGCCCGCAACCGGTGAAAACCACGAGCCCCTTGCCTGCATCACGGCCCCATCATCTCTAGTCAGAACAGTCTGGAGATTCGATGTGCTAAGATGGCGAGCTTGAGACATACCTTTGAGATTGCACATAACATAGCGCTCTTGCATGATCAGTGTATCCTCCTTCCACTTCATGGTCGCTTCATCAAACCGCAGACCGCCGTAGATGCCATCTTCGTAGCTGATCTCCCGCGGGATCTCCCCGGATACCAGGAAGAAATTGTCCAGTGGGGTGTGCGGTCGGTCGCTTTTGAGCAGAGTCGCTCCGGCAGCTTCCATCTCCTCGAAAGAAGGGTCCGCTTCTAGGGAGATTGGCCGATCAGCCTGCACCCCGCGGTAGGCCGGACGATCCGGATGCACGTCTACCACGACATTCTTGCCTCCCTGATCGTGTTTGTCAATGAGCTCAATCGCCTTGGTTAGGCCACCTGAGACAAAGTCAGTGACTATCCTTTAAACGTGGGAAGTCCAGCTCCGGTACATACCAGAATGATCGCGATGGTAATGCGACAGAGCAATGTGCTCGATGAGGCCCACCTCGGCGCGAAGGCGACTGGAGTTCCTCTCCCAGACTTCACCCTCCGGCCCGGCGTCAAAGAGAAAGTAGTGTTTTTGTCGCCTTTTGTAGCGATCTATTCGTCCTCATTAGTGGTTGCTGGGTTGCTCCTAAGTTCCCGACTGGGAAGCGCAAAGTTATGACTCCCACCCACCAAGAGCAAAGAGATCCCATGCGCCGCACAACAGATGTTGTCCATGCGCATTTCCATTTGTGCGCCACCCCGCTCAGTGCCGGGTGGCAGCGGAGAGAGCGGGATGCCCATAAACCGGCTAGCAACTTGCACTTTCGGTGAGGACTTGCATGTATTCTGTCACTGGACACTGGGAATCCAAGAACTTAAGTTTATCAGTCGAACCTCCTTGGTCATTTGCGCCTCCTGCAGTGGTCATAGCGAAGTTGAATACTTTCAAGTCCCCACAGGCCGCGGGGCATGAACACTCATATACAAACTTGGAGCCCTTGGATGTCACGTGATATATTAAAAGCACCACGATTCTCCTGTAGCTCAGCCTCTAACCATGGATGATGCGTACAAAGTCTCAACGATCATGCGCTGTTGAATGCCCTGATCTCCGGTTCCAGAAGATCTCCTCGAGATCTGGCCCGCATCTCGTATCGACGGAAATGCCGGGAACGGGCGGGGAGATTAGCCCTAAGCGGAAGGAGACAGCAACCAGAAATCCACAAAACAGGATACGGCAGTCGACGTCAGTATTCTTTGTTCGAGCAGTCATTCTCGTATCCGTGACACCCAGGCCGTATACCCCGTATCCCTTGTCATGCAATCATATATGAATGCGATAGGCCCCTGAGATTAGGCAGATCCCAAGACCTCGCTCAACTTCGCTTGGGACCATCCGCCCTGCATTACTCCCACTTACCACAAAACCAGTTCCTGTCCATGCAAGCTTGTATACCTAAATTGCAAATAATGCCCGAAACGATCCTCGTCACCGGCGCCTCAGGCTTCGTCGCCTCGCACGTCATCCAAAGATTCCTCGACGCGGGCTACAATATCCGTGGCACCGTGCGCTCCGCTTCGTCCGCGGAGACGGTCAAATCCCGCTACCCGCCCGAATACGTGGATCGCCTCTCCTTCGCCATCGTCCCGGACATGGCTGCCCCAGGTGCCTTCGACAAAGCCGTCCAGAATGTCTCCGGTGTGATTCACACCGCCAGCCCGTTCTCCCTCACGGTATCGGACAACGAGACCGACCTCCTCCAACCAGCCATCCAGGGGACGCTGAACATCCTCGATTCCGTCTCCGCCCACGGACGCACCGTGCGCCGCGTCGTCGTGACCTCCTCATTCGCCGCAATGCTCGATCTCAGCCAGGGCCTTCGTCAAGGCTATAGGTACACCGAGGCGGACTGGAACCCGTGCAGCTACGAGGAAGCCAAGCTGACCCCGGACGTGAGCGTCGCGTACTGCGCTTCCAAGGCTCTCGCTGAGCGGAAGCTGTGGGAGTGGGTCGAAAGCGCCGACAAGCCGCCTACCTTCAGCGTGGCCACCATCTGCCCGCCCTGGGTGTTTGGCCCCGCGCTCGGAGACCCCAACAAAGGGCACAACCGGCTGAATGAGTCCGCCGAGACAATCTGGAATCTAGTGAATGGGTCGCGGGCTGAGGTGCCCCAGCATGATTTCATGGCGTTTGCCAATGTCCACGATGTTGCGGAGGCGCATTACCAGGCGTATACTCGGCCCGAAGCGGGCGGGGAGCGATTTTTGGTCGCTGGGGGCCGGTTCCTGTATCAGGAGGCGTGTGAGATTATACGCAAGCGGTTCCCACAGCTGAAGGACAAGGTTCCGTACCGGGAGGGTGGGGCTCTGGATGAGACGTATGTTGCGGATGGGAGTAAGGCGGAAAAGGTGTTAGGCTTGCGGTATCGCAATTTGGAGGATACTTTGGTGGAGACGGTTGAGGACCTGTTGCAGAGGTTTGGGTAGGTCACGGACACAAGCATTGTTTTCCGGTCGAAAAGATCTTGTTGCCAACTTCATAATCGTTCTTAAAAGTCGTGTTGTTAAGGCAGAGGTGAATCGTTTCGCAAAGCTACTATGCAGTTACACAATCTATAAGAACAGTGCAACCAATAAGGCTTGTTTGTGCCAATCTTGCAAGAAGTCTATTTGCAGGCCGGCGGTTGACAACCTACAGGAACTACCATTTCTTAGGAATATGCACTAGCATTTGACTTGTCACCTTATAGTTCAATGGCTATGCCCTGCGATGCCGAGATTAATTCGGATTTTGCGGATGACTGTGTAAGATGGGGAAACACGTTTACAGCCTTTTCAGCCCGCACAGGATGTCAAAATCACGCAACGCGGTCACCATGTATTCCAAATCATCAATCCCAGATCATGGTGATGAGTGCAGACACGAACCATTGATTAGCAATGACGTATCCGTTTATCAGAAGCATGATGTTGAGCCTCACCCAGCCTACTAGCTGACAGGGCTTATGCAGAGTGTGAAAAGCGTATTACTAATACGCTGCATCAGTCCGCCATGCGTCCCCCAACTCCAAGACCTGAGTGCATTATCCAAGGTCGCGTAGTATTTGCTGGAAGCCTTGCAAAGAAGTTTTACAAAGCTCCTGAATATTGGAATCGCCAATCTCACACCATATATCCAGGATAACGTAGGTCTCAGCTAAACTGTGTCGGGTCCGAATATAAAAGATGCCACCATGTCTACCGCAGTTATGAAAATAATCAAACAATTGCTCCGCACACTGCATAATCAACCCCATATTACCACAGACAGACATAGCCAATATGGTCACATACCAAAGCATCATCCTATTTCTACTAGGAGCAAGGTTAGCTACAGGCCAAGCGGTCACAGTTGCAGCAACACAATCGACAGGATGGAATTCCTCTTTCGAGCTCAGCGCCGACCAGGTCAAGCAAGCCAACTTGACCGGCGATCTTGAAGGAATCGTCAACACAATCACCAAGTTTGACCGCTCTCAGCTGGCCAACGGCGGAGCACACGAGGATGATTTCTACAATATCCAGGGCCTTCCGAAAGATCAATGGCCCACCAAGCCCGGTCAGACCCTCAAGCTCCAAGATTTCACTGACCCATCGCCGTTCTCCATTCCAGCCAAGACGGCCATATCCCGCATCATCTACAGCACCACCAATCTGAACGGGACCTTGATCCCTGCGTCTGCCTATATCCTGTGGCCATTCAATCCACGACCAATTCGTGCTCTGACCAACACTACGACGGCATCATCCGCCCCCGTGGTACTCTGGACGCACGGAACCTCCGGTTGGTACGCCAACGGCGCCCCCTCGACGCACCGCGGGCTCTTCTACGGCGACTTTGTACCATTTGCGCTGGCAGAGGCCGGATACGCCGTTATTGCTCCGGACTACGCTGGCTTGGGCGTCGACGCCTCCTGGGATGGAAGTTACATCCCGCACCAGTACAACATCCGCGAAGCCGGCGCGCACGATGCCCTCAACGCATTGCGAGCAGCCCAAGAGTCCTTTCCAACGCTTTTGTCAAGAGACTACGTTTCACTAGGCCATAGCCAGGGTGGTGCAGTCGCCTGGGGCCTGTCCGAGATCCTGGCCCGCAATGACTCTCAATTCGCCGATGTGACACCAGGCTATCTCGGTGGGGTCGTTGTTGCTCCTCCAACGGCATCCTTATCAGTCACCATCCCAGGGTTCATCGCGTGGATCGCCAAGGAGCTGGACTCGGTCTTCCCGACCTTCAACGTCAGTGATTGGTTCACTCCACTGGGTGTCAGCAGAATCAACCTTTTGAACCAGATCGAAGGATCCCAAATGGTGACATTCGCTATGCTGGGCGCCGGCTCCGAAGCAGAATTTTTGCGGCCCGGGTGGAACAAGACCTGGTACGCCGACGGATTCTCGAAGCTGGCCAACCCGGGGAGACTGCCATTCAAGGGGCCGCTTTTCATCGTGCAAGGGACGGAAGACTCATCGGTCATGTACACTACGACCAGGACGACGGTGCAGGAGACGTGCAATCTCTACCATGGAGATCTTGAGCTGCTGGCTGTGTCAGAAGGCGGCCATTTCTCCGCCATCAACGCGGCGAAGCACACCTGGTTGCAGTGGATTGAGGACCGATTCGAGCATCGACCTCTAGCGAAGCGTGGCTGTGTCGAGTCCCGGCTGGATAGTCTGCTCCCCGCGGGGAACTATCAGGTGCAAGCCAACTCGTTCACGATGTGGGCCGGGGAGGAACGGTTCGCTTATGAGGTGTCGACCTCACTTTGATTCCGACAACTCAAATGGCAGGATGAAGGTGCATGTATGGAAACGAGGCCTTTTAGTTCCTGCCACTGAGGAATATCACACACAGAAAGATCCTCGAATGTTGAGTGAGTATGGTCTTTTGGGGGGGGGGGGGGCACTTCTCGCAGTCCGATGGCTGTTGTTGAGGAAAATGCACTCGGATTTGTTCTTAGTACTACATACTGCCAATACCCGCCAGTCCTAGTATTATACGTATACTTTCTTGTACCTGGTCTTATTTGCACGTGTTTTTCGTGACTGGTTGTTCCTCCTTCACCTACTTCATCTCGGCTCTCCTTATAGAAGTACTATGTTATGTTATGTAATGTCTATTTTTGTTCCCTTTTTACTTGTCTTTGCGCTTCCTTCCCCTCCGTTCCATTCAAAGTCTATCTATATTTCTCCATTGGCGACTGTTATTCCTCTGCCGATTCTATGCTGAGGAACTTGAAGCCCAATTAACTACCTTAGCTCAAAGGACTCAAACTACAAATATTGGCAGTGAATCCATTATGACCTTCAAGTAGAAAACTAAACCGTTTTCTACTAGACAGAATCTCCAAGTTGGCCTATGGCATCAACCCAGTTATAAGGCGATAAGCAGTGGACATCCTGCAAAGTACGAAAGTAATTATAGCTGCGCATAGTTGTGAGCAGCGTTATTCTCTTGTATGAGTTGGTTAAATTTATTAGTAAGGTAAAGCGGCCGATTATTGTATGCAGCGATTAGTGATTTGGGCTGCCTAGCATATGACCTTTTATACGGCCTAACTGTAGTGTAGAACAGGGTATTATACTTGATGCCCTTCGATTGGTAGCTACCGGCAAAGAAGCGGAACTACTGTCCTGTACTGTGTGACCCTTGCACTACTATGTCAGCAGCGACTGCTACTACTCCAGTAGCCTGGACCTATCCTATCTTCGCTTGCTGAGGCTAATATAAAGGTTTGGTTCCTCTGGTTCTTGTTAGTCTGTCAGCAGACTCTATTTTGTCTGGCTTTTGTATTCTTTCGACAATCCGCCCCCGCGCATTCTGGTTAGCAACAGGTCTATCACTTACCCTATTGCGTTGCGTAAATCTTATGTCTCTATCATGTACTTCCCATCACCTACCTGACTGTGTAAAATTTCACCCTAGTCCTGGAGTCTTCGCCCGGCATGGAAACCGGATTGGCAATAGAGGGCGATCATTGCATGAAACTCGACAAATCTCCCGAGTCCCACCCCCCTCGGTGCATATGACACCCCCGATTACTCACGGCATTCTGTGCCCCGCACTCTTTACGAACGCTTGATGACTGTTCCGGAGGCCATCGTGCGCCTGGAAGAGACTGGAATCAACGATGCCAGATCTTCTTCTGTTGCGACGTGAAGTCCATCTAGCGACCGTTTCCCTATTCGCATCGTGCCCGGTAGCCTGTACCACCACCCGCCCCGGCCAGACAAAACACCGATATATTCATCTACTCGAATAGAGGCCGACAGCTGCTAGAGTTTAACTATGAATATCATTCTGCCCAACCTTGTTGTCTCCGCGCTCGCCGGCCTGGCTCTCGCCAGTCCCATCGTCAACAACACGCCCGGGCTCCGCAATGCCTCGAGCATGATCCATCACGGCCAGGCTGATACGGCAGGTGAGCGTCCATAGCATTCTTTTTCTCTCCTCTGGCATGCTTGCGATCGAGTCTTGGACTGATCTGACAAATGCGACAGTGCACCAGTATCCGGGTCAATCGGTACGACCGACAGAGGTGTGCATCTGGGCGAAGTTGTTGACCCGCGGTGAAGGTTAAGCCTGGGAACCCAGATGTGGGGCATTTGCCTACTCAGGATTCGATCATAGGAATTGAGAAAAAGATGGAGGCAATCGACGATAATGCTAGACTCCAGCGTTTCCAAGACCATTCCTCCATTCTTTTCGTTTTGCGCGGCATGGTGGTTGTCGCAGGTCCAGTACATGATGGCTGATAAAGACCGCGGAGAAAAGCTAGTCGGTACTAAGGTCTTGCGGTACCTAACGGACATATGATCTCTGCATCCGAATGTTGCGGAGCAGTCTTGTTGCGTGAGCACTTGGATCCTGGCATAGTATACTATCCAGCAGATCGTGGGGAGGTTAAGACAACGTTGAATCTTCGAAAAACGCACTCGAGAATATCTATCCCGAGATCTGAATCAGATGCGACCACTCCCTGCGCGCGATAATTGGATCCTGCTCTTTCAACTGGAGTTGAACTTGCCAGATCCAGAATCAATCCAAACATAAGAAAGTCGTTTTAAACGGATCGGCTTGTCACCAAACATCTAGGGCTCGACAGCCCAATGCGGGCTTCCTGCCCATTTACCACACAGAATCCCTTCCACCTCCCACATCATCGGGCTTGCAGCCCATTCCAGGATTTGGTCTCCATCAAGCGGATTCCCAGCATACTTGCTTGTCTGGTTGGCAGTTACCCGATCACGTAGAAACCCCAACAGGTGTTCGGGTAACTCGACGCCATGCTGCTGGGTTTCACTGTATACCTCATAATGATACTTCTCTCTGGCGGCACATGCCCGGCTTCCAGGTTCAACGTCAACTTTCTCAAAGTCGGCGACGAAATAAAATCCCGGATTGCAATACCTGAGAGACGCTCATGGTGTCGAGAAAGAAGAGGGCGGGGAAGTTCCAAGAAGCGGTCAAGGTACCTCCAACCAAGCCTTTCCTGTGGCCGAAGATGACAGAAGATGAGGTCTACAGTATACCTCCAGGACTAGTGGTTGTCCCTAATATGTGGAGGATTGATTGCTTGACTAATTCATTGACTGACTGACTCATTCTATTACGATAAAAGCCCGTATATCTAAGTATACTAGCTACAAAAGTGCCTTGTTAGTATGAGATTGTTTTGTTGTCTTGTATCTCCCTGGTTGTTTTCAACTATGACCTATGACTCAAATCAAATTGAATTCTTATTTCATAGTAATGAGACCTAGACTCCCTTGGAGGCATAATCTTTATTTTATCTGGACATACAAAGTAGTGGCCTTCAAAGGCCAAGACAGAAGTAAAGCCAAGGGTAGCTGAAACTAAGCTAGCTATACAGGAGAGATTTTAGACTCTAGAAAAGACTACTTTTCCCTCCCGCCTTTCTTACTAGCCGTATTCCATCTAAGGTCTCTTATTAGAGATAGGTAGCCCCAACTGGATAAGACTGAAGCTTTCGGGATTCAGTAAGGGCCCCCGGCCGGGCAAGTTTTACTGTTACCCAAAGCCTGGCCAAACGACGTTCTACCACCACACCAACTACGGCCTATTTGGGACACTCTATGCGCTTTCAATTAAGACACAGTGGACTAGTACTCTACACGCTACAAGGAACCCGTGTTACTGACTAGGGTTTGACTCGAGATGTAACTCACCGCCAGATAGAATACTTAGCTGCCGGTTACGCACATGCCTCATAGTACAGTCTGGAGATTTGAGCGGACATAATCACAGCAAATGTCAACAAGACACAAATACACGGCCATAATATCTTCGCTTCTCCGACATACCTAGCACATCATGAGAAACACATCTTCAGAGAAAAGGAGAACAGATACCAGTCCGTCCAGCAAGCCTTGAGCCATTGTCCATGAACCTGTGAAGTTGAAAACAAACGAAAGCCCGGTGCGCATCAGCTAGACATTGATCATACGACGCTCGCCCATGCGAACACAGCTATGCTTGTGATCGCGCCAGTGGCCGCGCTGACAATCCTACGCAACAACCATCAGTCTCATGATCTGACATCGCGACACAGAGTGTCCAGCCACTAACCTTATCGCAATACCAAGCCTGCTTGCACTTAGAGCACTTGCGCAGAGCGTGTCCGACATCCAACTCGATCTGTCCGCAGTGGAAGCAGCTGCGCCACAACCATCAGCATCGACAACACCTACCCCAGCAAGGCGAAAGGCAACTCACCTCGGCGATCGAAAGCTCCGTGGTACCCCGGCCTGATAATGATCCAAAGCCGCCAGGAACTGTGCGCGACCGGGCGAGCGGAATCCCTCGTCATTGAGCGGGAGCACGAATCGCGCGTTGCAGTTCACCTGCGGGACCAGCTCACGGAGATGCTGCATCGACTCGGAACTGATTTGGCCGCCGGCACGCATGATCAGGGCCCCCATCAGGATGGTCGTGTACTTGGTCGGGTTGAAAGGCATGTCCTCCCCTTCCTCGGCTCGGCAGGCAGCGAGCATCTGTTCTCCGAGGCCGGCGGTGTCAAACTTCTGGCGGACATAGGGCAGGACCTCATTGTCTAGCTTGCTGCGGACCTCGGTGGGCGTGTCGCAGTCAGGTCCGAGGATTGTGTCCTCCAGGGTCCAGGTCCATGCTTCCTCCGACTGGCCCGTATGGCCGAGCATGTCACCGAGGATGTCTAGGTCACGGTCGGCTTCGAAGAGGCCTATACATAAGAATAGGAGGTGGGTTAGCTTTCTTGGTTTGTAGACAGAGGCTGACAAGAAACAGAGAGTGATGCTCGAGCTTACGCCATCCCCAGCGGCCCATGATGATGGTGGTTATGAAGTTGACAATAGGGGAGAGAACACGTTCAGGTGTAGGAGATCGCTGCAAAAGAGGTGGATAGAAGGGAATGCGAGAGCCGGACGGTTAACGCGTCTAGTGGATGAGAAGGGCAATGTGAGTCTGAAGAGAGAAGAAGGGAAGAAGAGGGAAGAAGTGAGAGGAAGAAGTGAGATCAAGGTGAACATACAGTACAAACAGATATGTTTGCACCAGTGGCTGCTTTGGGACGCACAACCCAAGCGTCAAATCTCAGTGAAGGTAAGCCGAGGACTGGACTCGGGAATAGCTATCCATGACAGCTCAGGGTGGGGAGTGGATAAAAACACGTTCAATCAATGTTGTACGGTTATGAAGAAATGCTCACTTCTGACACAGAAAACCAAACCAAGCCACTGCCTGACATGATCAGTGCTATTATGCTCCCACAATACCCTCTCTTCTCATTTGACTTTGCTCTTCACTGGCCAGATTGGACTTCCAGCCAAAGTAGAATGAAATGCAGCTATTTACGTGGGTTAAGGCGACCTTAAATGCTTGGAGCTTGGCAGAAGACTCTATCATTGAACACTAACTATATATTGTACATTGTCTATGACATATCTTTGTGAAGCTAGATACAAAAGGTCCATGGGGGTGCGACTTATATATTACTCCCATATATCTTTCTCCATTAACATCAGCGTACAGTATTCGATTCGTAGATGGTGTCAAGAACGTCCGCTCACGTGGTGCTAACTCTCAGGCAGAGATGAAACGGCCCGGCTGGCTCAGCCACTTGTCCATGAAGTTGAAAGCAGTCTTGACCGTGTCACCGTACTGACCAGGGTAGCTCTCGCAGGCAGTACAGGTGTCGATGGTGTGCTGGGCTCCCTCGGTAAAAGCAATAGACTTGTCCTTAGTGGTGGCAGCCAGGTAGATCTTCTCCGCGTTGAGGTACTCGTAGTGACCCGTGTTACCCATGGTCAGCAGGGGCTTGGAGATGCCAGGAACACTGCCAATGGGCGCAGTCTGCGACGAGGTCCAGTCGACACCAGTGATGTTGTCCGCAGTAACACGGAAGTTATCGGCATCGACGCGAATAGCAAAGGTCGACAGGAAGCGGGTGATGGTGGTCTTGAGCGCTCCGTCGTAGAAGGAGTCGACCATGCTGGGAATGCCAGCCGACGCGACACGAACGGACGGGACAACCTGAGTGGTGTTGCTGCCGTCCTTGTGCAGGAGGGGCCACTTGTAGATGGTGTGAGCCAGGTAGCGCACGTCCTGGGTGATCAGCTTATTGTTGAAACCCAGGTAGTTGGCATCAGGAATAACCAATCCTTCGTCATCGCTGTAGTCTCCGTTACCGGCGGCAATGAGCTCGTTGCGCTCGGTCGCAGAGGCCAGGATGCGGTTCCAGCGCGCGGCAACACCAGCCAAGAACTCCCGAACGAAGGTGGTGGTGTAGTTGGCACCGTTCTCGGTCCAGCCATTGGCCGCGCTGTACAAGTTCAGCTTGGAGTTGATATCGGCTCCAGTAGTCTCGTTGGTGATAGCAGGGTTGAGAGAGAGCAGGGTCATGGTGGACAGGCCAAAGTTGGCATCAATGAGCAAGACTCCGTCGGCAGCGGGCAGCCCATCCATCGCGCTGGAGCAAGGGTACAGCTTTTCGGTTCCGTTACAGGCAGAGGCTCCGTTCTCGGCCACGTTTTGGTACGCGGCCATCATCGCACCGCCGCCGGAGTGACCCCAGATAATCACCTGGTCAATGTCGGTCAGATTGCGCAGAAATTGCACTCCCGTTCCCACATCGGTCATCATTGTCTCGAAGTCGAGGTCGTTCATGAGGCCTGTTTTGCTCTGGGCATTGTTCAAGCAGAGGGTGGTGTATCCACGAACGGGCAGCTCACTGCAGGGGTAGAAGGTGGTGTAATCCTGCTCGGCGTGCATGACCAGGATGCCGATCCGAGCCTTGGCTGGATCAGCACTGGCAAGGGGACGAAAGAGACCGCCAATGACCCCCGTGCCGAAAGTCACCAACGAGGGAATGGGAAGGCTGAAGTTGCCTAGCGAGGTATGCGTGAGTTGGGTGGGCCATTGACTCGAAGCGCTGGCGCTGGCGCTGGCCGAGAGGCCGAAACCGGCCAGGGCCGCAAGGGCGGACTGCTTGAAAGACAGCATCGATGTTTGAGGCACTGAAAGGCAAGAGGCAAGCAGGAATGATGATCGCAGACCGGGATATGCCTGTCAGTCCGTTGTACCTGCAGGAATACGGAATACCCTTGTCCATCTTTATACTCATCCCTGCGAAGATTAAGTCCGAGGTACCGTCTGTAACCCTGGGCACGCACTGGGTAATGGCTGTACTCTAACCTGGATAAGGTAGGGTCTATTGCAGCATCCGTCCTCTCTGCCGCGCCTTGGTTGCCTTGGTTTGCGGAAGCTTTCCTGCATTGAGTTATAAGGGCTGCGATCAGTGGGCCCACGCGCGTAAAGAATCTTCCCGTCCACTCAAACCCCGCACTGAAGTATGGAAGCTGCGTCATCTAACAACGGTATCGGAGTAAGTTGCCTTCTGCAGACCCGGCGCATGCTGATCGCTCGGGCCGTGCCATAATTTGGTGAGTTCGGCAGACTGGTCGTATGAGTACATGTGGACTAGTTTTATGTACTATACTATGGGACAGGCGAATAGTAAAGAGGTAGTGTTCCGGGCGATTGATAACACCAGACATAACAACGGTTCAAACACTTCGAACTACTAGGTACTAGACTAGCTGAATATCAGGCAACGTCGATTATGCGGCAACCGTTCAACCGGGCAACTGGATCTCCACTAACTTAACCCGAGTTTCAGAAATGCTTCCCGCTTCCAACGATGATTTACCTGGCACGCCTATTACCACATAATGCTCAACTGATGCAAAACTTAAACATATCCTACCAGCAGCCTTGGTAAAAAGAGACAGTGTGAACCTACATAGGAAGATCACGATTAGGTGATAATCATGAACTATTAGCACCCATTTATAGAAAGTAATGGGAGCGTCAGAAAGTATCATAAGCAAGAAGCATTGGTAGATATAGTACTGACTCGGAGAGCGAGGTATGGCACTGAAAGTCATAGCCCACATGAGAAGCGATGAATTTAACCAGATTTTTCTGACCTTGATACGGTCAAAGGATCATTCACAGCCGTCCGGTAAGGTATTAATCTCTATTATAGGCGGTGTCTCTATTTGATTGAACTTACCGAGAGAACCCCACTCAATGTTATCTCCACTATAGCACCTTGCTCGGACCAGACAGCCAAATTAATTGTCTAGAGCGTCTCAGCGACAAGGCGAATTGGAAAGCCCAATGACGGAGCTCAACGGGGAGGGCAAAGCAGGAGAATTGTGAGCTCCCTAGTCATAGGCTCAGCTATTTTTGCCTTGGCAGTTTAGACGAAGGAAAACAAACGAAAGGAACAAAAAAGCAAGATCAGAGTGACCGGTTGGCCAATTTGCTGTTTGCAACAAAGGCATTGTGATCTCTCCGGAACGCCGCGGGTGTCCAACATATATTTCTGCAGGATGCACAGTGTCGAGATCAGGGTCCTCCGGCACGTCACGTGAGCGACTGATAACACCCACTGTGAAACTACACAAACATGCAGTCATTCTCCATCTCAATTCAACCTTCTCGTATACCTAGACCGCAAGTCACCACTCATATTTCCTTCGTTTTCTTCAGGGCCTCCGCTAAAACCTCCAGATCGGAGTTGGTGAGCTTTGCTACCGCACGGAGTTATGCCTCGGCAACCAAAAGCTGCAGATCATCAAAGATCCCTGTCTAGTCCCTTCCAGTGACTGCTGCTTTGCCTGATTGGGCAATGGCTTCTTTCCTCCTCTCTTCAGAATCTTACGCAACGTCTCTTCCCCAACCCCCTCTATCCATATGCTCTCTAATCCCCCCGCATATCATATTAACTTTGTGATGAACCAGGGAAGAACCCGTCGCGCACGCCTCAAGCGGTCGAAAACGGGTTGCCGCACGTGCCGGTACGCACTTCACCCGCACGCGATAGTCGACTAAGCAACAACTAGGCTGACACTTAATGACAGAGCCCGACATGTTAAGTGTGACGAGACCCCAGGCAAGTGCCAAAACTGCACCTCGACTGGACGGCAATGCGACGGCTATGATACCCATCGGCTGCCTCTCCCCAACAAACAAACGCGCCATTCGGAGCGCTTGGCACTGTCACCTCCGGTCGCAGTCGCCGTCCCGTGGGCCAGTACCTCCGATGAGCGCCGCTGCTTTGGCTTCGTGCAAGCCCGCACGATTCCCGACGTGCTCAGCTACTTCGACTCGCTGATATGGGAGCAATTTGTCCTGCAGATGGTGCGCCGCGAACCCGCGGTCTGGCATGCTGTCGTCGCCTTGGGCGCCGTGCACCAACACATCGAGCCTGGGTTGATGGGCGGGTCCACGGTCTGGGAGTGTATGGCGGTCGCACAGTTGACGAGGTCTTTTGCCTGCCTGCGTCGACGTAATCCGCAGGATCCACAGATGCGGGAGGTGACATTACTCTGCTGTCTGTTGTTCACCACCATGGACATAGTACGGCAGGAGTTTGGGACCGCCGTGCAGCATATTCGTGCTGGCCTGCGGATTCTGGATGAAGCTCAACTCTCCACCAGCAGTGACGGTCAGCCGTTTCTTCGCTTTTGGCTGCATGCTTTCCGACATCTCGATACCCAGATAGGCAGTGATCGCTTGTTGATGGTGGAGGGCAGTGACGGTAGGAGCAGCACAGAAGACGCAGGGAACGCCGCGGTCCAACCGGCTGTAGACCCTACATGGCTGTCATGGACCTCGCATCCCCAAGGCCCATATACCGTTGCTTCCGCCCGCCACATGCTGGAGCCCCTCTACAATCGCTTTTTCAAGTTCATCCGACAGTGCTGGCGGATGTCGCCAGCGGAGCTCCAATCTGCTGCCGCCGCGCCAGTCTTGGCGGAGCAAGCCAGTCTGGCCACGCAATACCACCGCGCCAGACAATTTTGGCGCATCTTCCGCACGGAGCAAGACGCCAGTAGGCTCAGCCCGAAGGATGAGCGTGGGGCCGAGGTGCTCGAGATCTGGCTGACGACCGTCGGTCTCGGCTTGCAGACGGGCCCCCTCCACGGGGACCCGACGGCTTTGCAGCGGTTCACACCGCAGTATCGCGATCTGCTCAATCGGAGCCAACGTTTCCTCGCCCGCTTTCCACAGCGGCCTACTTTGCTAGTCGACATGGGCGTGCTGCCGACGATATTCTTTGTGGGCGACGGCTGCCAGGACCTCTCCGTCCGGTGGGAGGCCCTTCAGGCTCATTATGCCTGGCCCCACCAGGAAGGTCCTTTCAGCGCACCGCTGATGGCCGCCCGGCTGGAACATCTAATTCGCGCCCAACTGAGGGTCCGAGTTCGGGCCGACCTGGTGGCGTCGCTCCGACTGACTTCGCACCAGCCCGGACAGTTGATGACGGAGATCGAGGTGAAAAGCTGTTTGGAAGAAGTGGAAGAGCTGGTCGAAACTGAAACCGACCGCATCTTAGAGCAAATGAGGTCTGTGAGCTCCTGCGCCAATGAAGAAGACCGAGAGAGGTCCGCGCACATGTTGTCCGCACTCGATCGGATGCACGATCACTGGGGATCAGTAGCGAGAATGAAAAGGATTGAGGGGTCTAGCGCCCTGTGACTACCTTCGCGCCTGATTTGACTTGCGGACTTCGTCGCCGGGGCCCACTTCCTGAGATCTGGGGAGTCGACGAAAATCTCAACGGCGGCCCGGGCCTCGGTATTTTTTTCGGCCTTCCAGATCTTCCATTGTTCCATCCCACTGGACTGGGTCAGCGTGACGAACCTTATGGCTGTGGTATTAAACATTTCCTGACTATGCTGAGGTTGTGTTTTCCTGACCTAGCGTTAAAGGACCGAGTGTTAAAGTATGTTTTGTCAAGACCCTCCCTGACAGTGTTGGAAGAGGAACCCCAGGCGTGGGGTACTATGTCCTGTACATACCCAATCTTTTCGACAGGCAGCAGAAATGTGGTTTTGCCACGCTTTACGGAGTTGCTTGGCAAGAACAAAGATATAGCTGAACAGCCTGATGATTTGTGTCTCGGCTAATCTTTCCCGCAATCCCGTGAACTGGGGTGAACTGGGGTGAACTGGGGTGAACTCGTAACCTAATCCCGCGCTATTGCTCAGCTTCTCGAAACGGCGCAACGCCACATCAATAGTCGATTGGAGCAACAACGCCCGCCTTCCTCCAACAGGCAAATCTCGGCAACCGCCAGCAGCAGCCGAACTGTGATGGCGCAGCTGAGCCCTAAGCCACCTGAGGTGGCAGCTTATCATCAACAACGCTTGCAACGCTTCTGCCCCACCAAACACGGAGTCGCCGGGACTATACGACTATTTACAGTACATCCAGCCCCCCCTTCCCTCGATGAGACAGAAAAATAATCGAGAAACCCAGCATACACGAGGGTTTCATTCACAATGAACGTCTTTGGCACCTACACGGACTCCGCCGCCACGCCACTCCTAGGGGGCGAGTGCGGCAAACGTCTCATCCCGCACGTTATCGACGCGACGGCCAGGGCCACTCCCGATGCAGAGTGCCTGTCCGTTCCCCGCAGCAATGGCAATCCCCAGGCGGGATGGAAGCGCATCAGCTGGGCGCAGGTCGCCAACGCCGTCAACTACGTAGCGCACATGCTCATCAAGGAGGGTGGCACTCCTACCCCCGGGACGTTTCCCACCGTCGCCTACATCGGTCTGGAGGACCCGCGGTATCCGATCTTTGCAACCGGCGCCGTCAAAGCCGGCTACCAGGCGCTCTTCGTCTCGCCGCGCAACTCGGTCGAAGCACAGCTGAATCTCTTCGAGAAAACCGATTGCAATCTCCTCTACCATGAAGCACAATACGCCTCAATGGTGCAACCATGGGTCGAGAGACGGCCCGGAATGAAGCGCGTGGCCGTCGCGCCGTGGGACGAATGGGTGAGCACGGAAGTCGCGCCGTTCCCCTACACCAAGACCTTTGAGGAGGCCGAATGGGATCCTTTCGTGGTGCTGCACACGAGCGGCAGTACCGGGCTGCCGAAGCCTGTCGTCATCTATCAAGGCACGCTCGCCCTGAACGACCTCCACCGTTACGTGCCGGAGTACGAGGGCAATCTGCCTTGGCTGGCGACCTGGGCCAAGTTCCCCAACAAGCGTTACCTCAATATCTTTCCTTTGTTCCACACCGCCGGCATTGCGCCGACGATCCTAATGGCATTCTACTACGATGCGCCGATTGCGTTTCGAGATCCTTCCGTGCCCATCACTGGCGATAATGTGGTGGATTGGTTGCAGAACACAGATGCGGGGTTTACGCTGCTGCCGCCGGCAGTCTTGGAGCAGATGTCGCGGTCGGAGATCGCGATCGAAGAGTTGAAAAAGCTGCATGCGGTGGGATTTGCAGGGGGTGAGTGCAGCCTTTCGCCTTTAAAGACAGTTGCTAACCGGATGCTCTCCATTCAGGTCCCGTCGCTCCAGATCCAGCGAACCATCTGTTAAGTCATGGTGTGAAATTGGTCAACGCTATTGGGTCAACCGAGTAAGTCAAACCCTGCTCGCACTGCAGAATATTGCTGATTGAAAGTTCTCAGGTATATCTACATGCCTTACTACAACCAACCGGACGCCACCCTGTGGCCCTGGTTTATCATCCCCACCAAGCTGATGGGCATCGAATGGCGCCCATTCGGTGAGGACACATACGAGCAAGTGATCGTGCGCCAGGACAAGAACCACCCCGGTCTGCAGGGCTGCTTCTACGCTTTCCCGGAGCTGCAGGAGTTCAGCACGAAGGACCTGTACCGCCCTCACCCCACCCTACCGAACCATTGGACCTACGTCGGCCGAGCAGACGACATCATCATCTTCTCTAACGGCGAGAAACTCAACCCCACGACCATCGAAGGCGCCGTGATGGGTCACCCGGGCGTGCTGGGCGCACAGGTTGTCGGCAGCGGTTATTTCCACGCAGCGCTGATCATCGAGCCGGCGCAGCATCCGATGAGCGAACAGGAGAAACAGCAATTCCTCGATGATGTGTGGCCCATTGTAGAGAAAGTCAACATCGAGACGGTCGCCCACGGCCGCATCTCGCGGGACTACATCTTCCTCTCCGATGCGGAAAGGCCCTTCCCGCGGGCAGGCAAGGGCACCATCCAGCGTGCGATGGTCGTCAAGGTATACGCCGAAGACATCGAGCGCATTTTCGCGGCGAGTAGCGACGCATCTGTGGTGGCGATGGACCTCGACCTGAGCTCCAGCGAGAAGTTCGAGGACTCGCTGCGCAGGCTGGTGCATAGCGTGCTCAAGCTGCCCACGCTCTGCGCCGACCAGGACTTCTTCTCCGCTGGGGCAGACTCCTTGCAAGCCATCCAACTGGCCCGGTCACTCCGCGCGAGCCTGGAGAAGGCGACGACTCTCCCTGAGGGCGCAACCATCGACGCTCAAACCATCTACACCCACCCGACAATCACCCAGCTCGCGACTTACGCCTACTCCCTGACCACCACCACACCCTCATCCACTCTCCAGCCCTCTTCCACAGACGAAACTCTCTACACCACCCTCCTCGAGAAATACACCGCGACGCTCCCCGCCCTCAACCCCAGCAAGCCCCTCGCCGCCACACCCCCGCAAACCCTCCTCATAACCGGCACAACCGGAACCCTAGGTCCCTACCTCCTCTCCACCGCCCTCCGCAACCCCAGCATCCGCAAAATCATCTGCCTCAACCGCGACCCCAACGCCGCGACCCGCCAACACACCACGCACAGCACCCTTTCCCTCCCCACCGACTTCTCGCGCGTGGAATTCCACACCGCCGACCTCACGCACCCGACCCTCGCCCTCCCCTCCGCCCTCTACACAACCCTCACCCAAAATGTCGACCAAATCATCCACAACGCCTGGCCCGTCAACTTCAACCTGGCGCTCTCCTCCTTCGAACCCAGCATCCGCGGCGTCCGCCACCTAATCGACTTCAGCCTCGCATCCCCCAAACACATCCCAATCAGCTTCGTCTCCAGCGTGAGCACCCTCGCCAACTGGCCCTCCCCCACCGCCATCCCGGAACAGGGCTTCGCGGAGTGGGACTATGCCGTAGGCGGCTACGGCCAGTCCAAGCTCGTGGCCAGTCGGATCCTGGAGACGGCAAGTCAAGTCTCCGGCGTGCCGTGCAAGATCATCCGCGTCGGACAGGTCGGGGGTCCCCGCGGGGCACAGGGGATGTGGAATGTGCGCGAGTGGGTGCCCAGCTTGGTCCGGAGTTCGTTGTACCTGGGGCTTTTGCCGGAGACGCTGGGTGGGCTGGTCGCGGCGGGCGGCTGGATGTGCGTGGAGGATGTGGTGGGGGTGATTTTGGAGGTTTCAGGCGTGGGAGAGGGGGACGAGTCTCAGCCTGTTGCTGATGTGGATGGAGCGAAACCTGAAGATGAGCCGACGGCGGGATACTTCCACGCTATCAACCCGCATACGGTCGATTGGGCCCGGCTGGTGCCGGCGCTGCGCGAGTTCTACGGTGACCGCATCAAAAAGGTGGTTCCGTTCGAGGAGTGGGTGGATGCGTTGGAGGCGAGTCTGGGGTCGATGGCGGCTGACGAGGCGGAGGTCAATCCCGGTGTCAAGCTGCTGGGTACCTACCGCGAGGCGGCGCGGGAGACCTCCGCCCGGGCGAAGGGGTTCGAGACGGCCCGCACGGAGGCGTGCAGTCCTACAATGCGCGGCGTGCGGCCTGTTACCCCGGAGCTGATGAGGCATTGGTGTGAGCAGTGGGGGTTTTAAATGGCTATGTCTTCTCAGTGGATGTTGTATCTGTTGAGGTCGGACTTTGGGCAAAGGAATTACCTTCGCCATAGAGAGCTATCAATGCTACCATGAACCTATACTCTTCAAAACGAGGAGAATATAGAGAACGTTACTTCTAGCACTCTATAACCAAGAAATATGTACCCGTTTCTATGCTTTGAATAGCCCAGTAGTGATACTCATTGGGCTGAGACACTTCTTCAAACTCTTAGCAGCCTACGGTAGGATAGGGCTTTTGGTCACTATTGACATTGAACCTACAACCATATAAAGAGCTGGTATGCAGCCGCCCAGCTGAGCCACTTGCCAAGGAAGGAGGCAATCGTAATGACCAATCGGACGTCTGCATGTATGTCGGGTTACAAGATCGATTCATTATCATCAGTTTCAATGCATGTTCTCTCTACCTATATCAAAGTCCTTTCCTTTTCAGTCGTCTTGCAATCCTATCACTGTGTTAGGGACGGATAATCCAGTGCCGGTATTTAACGCACGGTACAATACAGTCAGTACAGTGGTACTGTACCTACAACCCCATCATCTGTGCGGGCCGGCATCCACCTTAGCTACAGCTCGCTTTGTGCCCCTCCCTTGCATAACACGTCATACTACTCTTCTTCTTATTCCCAGCGCTGTCCAAATTCTACCAAAACAGTTGCGTTCTCTGAAACCAGCACGCGTGAAGGAGCGACTTCTGGACCTGACCTTCCACGCGAGATGGAAACGAAACACGGCAATAAAGTGTTGTCTACAAGGTACTTAGTAATCCATTGCATCCCCGGCCCTAGTGCCACAGCACTAATACCGCCAACAGCACAAAGCAATCAGAGTGTCTAGAACCAACTCCGCGCGCGTTGGACGAGTCTCTACACGAGGCACGGCTGTACTGGCATACTTTAGCTCACACTGCCCTACAGAACCTAGAGGGTGGCATAGCCCCTCAAGCTCTTGCGATTCGAGACTTGTTGAAACAAATACCAGCGATTCCCTACAATGACGTTCACGATCCGCAGGCAGCGCTAGCAACTTTCTCATCCAATGGAAGATTGTATCTGCGGGCACGAGCCACCTGGGAAGTAGCAGACGGCGGAGATTGTGGAGTGAGTGGAAAGCGAAAAGCTCGAGCCGCTTCGATCCCAATTGGCGTACAACGCCCCACGCCTCTCCGTTTTGGGAATGATGCCTTCTCCGTGGATGAGCATGACATCGACAAACCAGGCGTCCAGCGCAACGTGATCACCGTGCTTGTACTCGCTTGGTTGTACATCTTCTCCGCTGAACTGGTCGAGAGGATGCAGGGAGGGTCTACGCTGGTGTATACAGACTCACAAGCGGACGTCACATCCGTCGACGATACTTACAATGCGATAGACGTTGGCGACGTTGATCAGGATGCTGCGAGATGGTGGGCTGCAATTCTCGCCCCGGGCCCTGGATGGCGAGCCACTATCATGCAAACTGGCTCTGATCGCTTCCTATCTCCATGGTCGACGACTGGTGATGGTCATCCGCCTGCTGCGTTCCCGAAGGTCAGGGTCGGGAAGCCCCGAGGAGCGTGCTCCTCAATTGTTCCGCCATCTGCCAGACAGGCTCTAGGGTATCTCGTCGACTTTTGCCGACACCACGGCGTCTCCGGCCAGCTTTTCGCAGCACTAGCGACCGCTATCACCTTGCCCACGCACAACTGCTATGGTGTGGCGGCTATATTGCCCGACATCCACGCACAAAGTCACATAAGAGTACCATACGCTCAGACACCGAACGCGGACGAGTTATACGAAGACATCTCATATTACATGGCCTTGAGCAGCAACTTCCATGTCTTGATCTCCAGCATAGGTGGAGTCTTCTGGGAGCCCAGCGTACCCTGCAACAAGGTCAGTCCCTGGCTACATCCTGTCCTGCATGAGCTGCTCGCGGCGCTGGATTGCACATCCTCGCCAGGGTATATCGAGGTCCTCGCGACTATGTGCGCTCTGCGTCGTCCTCGACTCGGTGCGCTCTGGCTGGGAGCGGCCTTCAGTGGACTCGCCCGCTTCGCCCTGGATCTCGTCCGAAGTGGCACACCCCCTCTCGATCCCAGCGCTTCGGCGTGGACCGGCTGCCAACAGTCATTTCTGGACGTGTCCGGCACGGGCCCCTACGCACAGCCTTCCGGCTCAGAAGGCCAAATCACCCGCCCCGATGCCTGGCGTTTGCTCTACCTCCCCTCCGTGGTCGAGGATGACCTGCACTACGAGAGTCCCCCCTTCAGCCCCTGGGAGCCTGTGGGGACGACCACCCTCGAGACCTCGGCCATCAGGGTCCGAGTTCATCGTCACTGCCCCCGCCACCGGCTCGTGTACCGCTGTTGGTCCTGGCTTCGAGAGTACGGGCTATGGACGGATGATGCCGGTCTCGAATCCGACAGTGGCTTAGATGAGCGAGGTTACGACGCGCGAGGTTTTGCTGGGCGGGACCCCGAGCCGCTGGAACCCCGTAACAAGATCGAAATCCCTGTTCGGCCGCTCATAGACCAGGATGCGTCCATCGCGGCATCTTGCGAGGTCTTCGGCTGGGTGATGCGCAACTGTGAAGGCTTACCGCCTGAAAGCATCTTCCGAGACATATGGCTGCAGGACGAAGAAGAGGATGATGAGAGCGAGTCGTTCCACTCCGCCGATTGCTCTGACCCTAGTGATGCTTGCTGCTGTAATGACGATGCCAGGAAGGATACCCGAGTAGGGCAAAATGTTCAAGATTGGTTAGCTGAAGCTGAGTAAGGCCTTCCCGCTTGATCCCGATCGTGTCACTTCATCCATGGTGTTACGAAGAGAACCATGTCTAATACACGTGACCTTATGCTATTCTCTCGAATTAGTAGAATCGAATTCGCAAGTACTCAACTGGGGTGAATGTCTTGGACCTCACTGGATAAAGGTCTTTTGAGTACGTGACTGGTTAAGAATGAACCCGTCTCTCGATCATTTCAACACTAGTTGACGGACTAAGGAGATGAAGATTCAACGTCAAATGTCGGTAGTGAATGATGATTCTACGATAATAAGTACTGTGAGCATAGCCTTTGAAAATAATGAGCATGAGATGTCTTTCTCTGCACTAATCCGGGTGACTGTCGGGCGGCATTGCAGGCAGGTTGGTGGAGACTCTGACTATCATCCGCCACTCCCGTCGCCCCGGTCTTCCCAATCTCCTCTTACACGGATATAATGTCATGTACGCCTCTTGTAACATTTATGTAGATCCAGTGATAGTCCTACCATCCATAACCCTTCGGTATTACACTCCATGGCAATTACGGACCCCAGCTCAGGATTGAAGAAGCGGCTAATAACCGATAGTTGTCGAGTACCCAGCCCTAAGGTCAGCTCACGACCACTCCAATTGCCAGACCTTCGCCTTGTCGAACGATCGTGGCCAGTATAAGATCTGCACCCTGTCGCCGCCTCGCTCAACCACCACGTCCATCGTGGCCGACAGAGACGTGGAACAACGACCCGCACGCGTCGTCGATACCAGCGGCAACCCGTCCTCCAGGCCAGCATTGGCAGCCCTCGATCCCAGCACGACCCCGCAGATCACACGCCGGTTGACACTCGCTAAACTGAACCCAAACTCGAGGACCTCTTGCTCGCTAGGGCTGAGCACCCAATCCTCGTAGATCACAATGGTGCCGCCCAAGTCGAGGACCCTACCGCGCAGCATATCCTGCAGCTCGCGTGCGACCCCCGCACCCAGGAACGGTCGCAGATAGTCCAGCCAGTCGCTCGCCCGAAGTCGCTCTCCGCTACGCCACCGTCTCGCCATGGCAATCACAATCTCATCCAGCGGGCTATCCGCGTCCAGCCCGAACCGTCCCGCCATCTTCCGCAGACGGCTGTCCACCTGCAGCAGGTAGGCAAAACCCCGCATATACGGGATCAGCTCTGCATACCAGTCGTCGTAAAATTCCGCCTGCGAGTCGCGCGCATCCATGCCGATGCGCGGGCTGGTCCCGTACGCGCTCAGGTATGCATTGATGCGGTTGCGCGGATACTCCGCCCCGCGAAGACCGAATCGATAGGGCAGGTAGGCGGAGTAGAGCTGTGCGAGCCCTATCACCCCCACGTGAGTACGGTGCTACACGCATGCTGCACAGGATCCCAATCTGACGATCCCCCTTGAGCCCCTTACCTTCAATAAACCACCCATTGCCATACCCATCCGTCTCCGGCCCCATCATCACAAAGCTATGAACCATCTCGTGCGAGAACAGCGCCACCAGCTCCTCCTCCGTCTCCTCCTCGCTCGACGCATCGTACTCCAGCACATAGCTCCCCTGACAGCCATGACCCCCAAACCCGCGAAGCACTCGCCGGATGAAGATGTGATACGAAACCGCATCGGGATTCCGGAAGAACGCCGCCAGTTTGGGATACAGCAGGATGGTGTACGGATGGAGCCGCTGCAGATTCCCCGGCAGCTGGCCGAACCAGAACACCTGCGCGCGTGGAGACGCAGCAACAACGGCGTGATGGTTGCGTGGATAGCTCTCAATCGGTCCAACCATATACACCGAATCGATGAGCACCGTCGGCGGTCCAGCCCTGACCACCGGGTCGGGACCCTCGCCGAACGACCAGACGGCGCGGGTGCGCGGGGGCGCGTGCGAGAGGTCCCACGCCACAACGTGCCGGTAGACGCGCTCGTCCGCCGGGCGGGGCAGGAACCAGCGTCCGTTGCCGATCAACCCCCCCTGGTCGCGGCGCAGGTCGACCCGCGGGCCGATCGGCGTCGTGCGGTCCACGGCCCGCGGGGTCACGCGGAAGCGCAGCTGGACATCGCCGACTGTGTCGCGGTCGACGCGCCATTCCTGGTCTGTGGTGGTCGGGTCGGTCGGGTCAGTGAAGGACAGAGATAGCTGACCCGCTGCGTCGGATGCGGTGATGTCGTGTTCGTTGTATGGGTGGGCCGGGACGTTGCCGTAGGAGGTCTCGAAGAGGAAGAGCGGGTCGTGGGCTGCGCACCGCGGGTCTTGGAGGGTGAGCTGGACGGATAGTCGGTCGGCTTCGTCGGCGGTGAAATGAGGCGTGATGGTGAGGTTGAGCGCGCCGAGGCTGCGGTTTGGTGGTCTTTGGGGACAATAGTTCATGCTGGGATGGAGTTGTCGGAGTCCAGGCTTAGGGCGCGCTGCGGGGTTCGGGTTGACAAGGCGAGAAATGAAGGTCAAGCGTAGCGAACAGGACTTGCTATCTTTAAAATATACCAGATCCCAGTTCCAAATTTCCTGTCACCTTGTTTAATCCTTGCTTCTTGTGACGCTTGGTGATATATACATAAGCACTATAAGAGCGCTAGGCACGCCACAGGCCACTCTACAGCACTAATTGGCCGGGTGAAGGCAACCCGTGCCAGCGATTCCCAGCGGTCGCGTCTACATCTTGATTCTTTGCCCAACTAAGCAAGCTAGGGGGCGTCACCCACCCTAGTAGACTCATCCTGTGGTGTGTTGGCGACTGAATCTCATCTTTCTATCCTCACAGGATGAAGTGACCGGAGAGCAGGTGAGAGAAACATGAGGGACGGACGAGGGGGCGATGCCAACGCGGACCGTCACGTGATCACTTCTTTGTTTTCCGGCTTCTTTCGTGGGCCTGTTTGTCTCGCACCACATCTGGACAACAAGTTGACCGTACTGTACTGTACTGTACTGCTGCTCCTGTCAGAATGGGGTGTATGAGTCTGGAGAGTGTCTTTTATAAAGCTTCACGGTTATCTTCCGCTGAGGTCTGACCCTGATGCACTCTCTTCCTCCATCTACTCGTATACATACACACACATTACTGACATCACGGCATCTTACGACGAACCCCCATCCACGGGAATTGACGAGCTCCTACCCTCGACATGCCGTCCGCATCGATTCCAATTCTAAGCGTGAGCAAAATCATAACAAAGGACGGTTCATGCATCCTCCCCGGGAAAACGCCTCATGATGAACGATGGGACCGCGGGGAGCCAGACGGTGAGAGAGCCCTGCGTCTATTCCATCGAACCCGACGCAACGAGACAAGCTAATAGAACCCTAGCTCTGATCGAGTTGCCTCCTTCCAAGCGCCCAAAAAAGACGCCAAGTGACACGGCTGGCTCCAGCAGCGAAACGCAGAAGAACGGTGCCTCCTACAACGCGCGCGATTGTCTTCGCGAGAGCCCCAGCGCCGCCGCCGATGGGAGCGACTCCAAGTGACCTGGAGTCGCATCTGCGGTCCACCACAAAGATCTGGATGCTGACCGGGGACGATCACGGCCAGCCCGCGCTCTCCCCCCACAGTGAGCCGCCGCGGATGGATGGCTTACCGTTCCTGGAGATCTGGCCGGACTAGCCGAACGATCTGCCTCGCTTCAAACTGGCCGACGTCACATCTTTTCGCACGTTCCGTGCGGGTCGGGTCTACGAGGTCGGTATCCAGGGCAAGACCTTCCTCTACAAGACCGACCCCAACCCCGATCGCCTTGCCTGCGAGTCAGGCAGACCCTCGAGGATCGTTCGCGCGGGCTTGCCTCTCCGGATCCCCACAGTGGAAGGATATCTGGGGATCGAGTTGGAATTCCCCGGATTGCTGATGACCTTCATCCCCTCCATTACGCTCCAGGATCTCGTCGATCAGGAAAGCGCGGCGGCGAAGACTGTGGGGGGCAACAACGACAACGACAAAGACCCTGATCATGAGAAGCACGCTGAAAAGCTCGCCGAACGCTGGAAGTGGTTCCACCAGATTCGAGAGACCGTCGTCGCACTTCATAAACACGGGTGCCACTGGGGCGATGCCAAGCCCAGTAATGTCGTGATCGATGATGCCAATCGGGATGTCTGGCTGATCGATTTTGGCGGGGGCTGGACGACGGGCTTTGTTTCGGCGGAATTGTGCGATACTGACGCTGGAGATTTGGAAGGATTAGCGGCGATCGGGGTATTCTTGGGGCTACCCATATACCCCCGGACTCAGAGCCAGAATGAAACGAGGTGTCAATAGATAGACCTCTCCTTCGTGGTCTTGCTATGGACCCCGCGACCGGAGTTCTTTTTCTGTTTTTTTTTTTTTTTTTCGGGTTCTGGCTCAGCATCGGCATCACGAATCCTTCTGTTCTGTTTGATAGTCCTATATATCCACAGACTCATTTCACAGGACCTAGGAAATCAAGTGCTACAAGATTTGCAGCAGTGATGAAAGAGCATCACAGAGCAAATTCTGTATGAAGATACCCCTGTCTCCCAACTTTTGCTAACCATTGTAGCGGCTGCTGGGAGCATTATCCCTCACCTTGACTTTTCCATCGCCCCGGGAGTCATGTAAATCCTCACCATTCTCCTCCCACTCAAATCCAGCCACGATTTGGACCCTTCGCCTAAGAGTCAAGCGTCATCTGAATGTCTAGCAGTCGGCTCTGGGAACGACTTTAGTGTGACAGCTGCCAGAGCCCGAGACATCAGGACTGGCGGTTAAAGAGAGGTTCGTAATGTATCTGCCCACTGGCATTTTCCTCCTTTCACGGCCCGGCCTGTTTCACTTGTTTCTATGTCGGGGTTTTGGGATTCCAGCTCCATTCCTCATTGGTGAAAACCTTGGGATGCAGTACCAACACCTACCCTCCCAGGTGCCCTTCATTCCAGAGCACGGTAGCACGTTTGCTCTCTTCAGTGACCCTCTCCAGCCTTTGGCACTTCTGCTGAATGCGGACATCACTGGTTACCACTACGTCTATAAGAAAGGCTCATTATAGCTTCTGTCTTTCTCTTTCCCCTCCCCCCCAACAGTTCCTCAACCTTCTCATATACTCTCTCATCTCTCGCGGACCCCACATCTACTTCCAAGTCCACCCTCGCGCTCACTCAAATCCTTCATCTCCCACTCCAGAACACCGCCGCGATACGATTACCCGTTGAAACATGGGTCGAACCAACCAAAGGAGGCGCGCCAAAAGGCTAGCGAAGCAGAAAGCCAAGGAACAAGCGGAGAAGGAGGCAAAGCAGGAGGCAAAGCGGCAAGCCAAGCAGCAAGTCAAATGGGGAAAGAACAAGACTCCTTGGGACTTCTCAATCTTGGGGCCATTCCTGTGGCCACTAGTCAGGAGATTGGCAGGCAAATGGTGGCAGTGCCATATGTGCTTGGGGTGGTCGGACAACGAGCGGGTGTGCTGCCGCAGGCTATCCCGGCATCTTACTTGCAAGCACGAGCGCTGCCCTTCCTGCAAGCCTTTCTTGGCCAGATCGACATGATGACAACCTCTGCAAGTCGCCATCTCGTAGAGGAGGAGAGGAGGATCAGAGGGGAGCTTTCGAAGACACCTAGTTCATTGCCGCAGTGACTCTTTTGCAGTGCTCTCTACAACTATGTCTTGACACTCCCAGATAGGATTACACACTTAAACACACTAAAAGAAGACATCATGTTTAGCTACCAGAAGCCACATCATGTGTACTGTAGTATTTGCGTAAAGATCAGGCAGTAGTCCCCTTAATCGCTGGCCTGTCGACCCGTTTTGTCGTCCTGTCCAGCCAGCGTCATCACTGCAAACGCGGCGCCGACAGCTGCCCCGCTTTCCGTTTGTTTGATATTCGTACAGTACAGTACCACAACATCACCACCGTGTCTGCCAGGACATTTGTGTCAAATAATTTAGCTGTTGTTGTCACCTCTGAGTGATGACTACCTTCCATGAAATACCCCAAGCATTCATGAACATCTCCATTTATAGCAGTAATCGCAGGGTTTGCGATTAAAAAGCCCTAGTGCCGCTTCCAGCCAGCTGGTGCGTAGTGGTGTTGGTAGAGGGGTGAAAGTTGTTCTAAAGCCCTTGGTACAACGAGATCCACAAAATAACCGTGTGTTGTAGATAGCCAAACGCCGTCGCTGTCAGCGCGGATATCGTCTTGCTGGGTTGGTGTCTGTCCATTGTGAACAATGGAGGCCTAACATTGCAAACGACGAAGCCCCAAGTGCCCCAGGCTTGAGCGGTCCACCTTTCTGCCGCAAACCGACTCTTCAGGTCCAACCGTCCGAGTGCCGAACAGGAAAGACTCAAAACGATGCCCTTGACACGGTTGCTTAGTTGACAACGCCTAGTCTATGTCTTGTATCCGATGGCTAGATCTCAATGTTTCGACAGAGTGGCTTGGGTGGTTAAGACCTCGAATCCGTTTGTCGGAGCGACAGTCATGAAAGGTATCTCCCCCAAGCACTTAGTTAGGGCCTCTTATGTAACTAATAGGCTTATGTTTGTGCTTGGGTCTATGCTCGTATTACCTTTGAATTACAAACTATCGGAAATCGAATTGGAAGCACCGATGTGAGAACAAGTGGTTGGGGTGGTTGGGCCTTCACCGTGACTACAAGCGCACACCAGGGAGAGTACTGTAGCGTGGGGTAGTACTCCGATCGCTTTGGTGCATATACGGGACTCTGCTCCGATCTTCACTTGGCCCCAATTAATACCAAAGCAGAATTAATGTTTATACTAAACACTGTAGGATCCCAAGCTCGCTAGGTGTGGTGGAAATCTCGATGTTTGCATGAGGTGAGCTTTATAGCCCTCATCAAGAGGCGGGATCTGGGTAACTGAGAATCAGGTGAGTAAATTGTGCTTATGACAGGGTACAGAAGACTCTCTGAGACATCTCAAAAAAGGGGGTGTAAACTATATGTCTTCTCAAGGACTCTTGTCTAGCATTGTCACCCCGTTCCAGTTTTAGTAAGTAGACACTCCGCGATCTTCTATACCTTTACGGTGATACAGACACGTTGTATTAAAATCCATGGCAGGAATAACAAGAAAGGTTGTAGCAAGGACTTGGGGGATGGTTTCGCCTGTTTCTACCACCTGCGACTAAAATCACAACATGGAAACAGATATCAAAACAATGAAATGGATTTTAAGATAATGAAAATAATTTCAAAACAATAAAGCCAATTTCACTACAGTAGAGAATGTCCTAGGTCCCAATCTTCTCATACTATGGCTTTTTCAAGTTTAGCGAACTTACTACCTAGTACGGAGTAGACACATGTTTGTTAGTCCCGACCGACTGACCGACAACCCATCAGAAAAGTTGGATTGTGTTGGAGCCTCAGGCCTGTTGACAGGATTCTGCCGCCTCCTGCTTAGTATTAGCTCTCACCGCCTCCAACCGGTGGATATACCGAGCCGCGACTCCACACACAATGCAGAGATTTACACTCCCATTACCTGTGTTTGGCTGGGGCAGCTCACCGCCCGGCCCGCGTGCAGATAGTTCCTCTCGGATAGCTCGGAATCCAGAGATCTTCACGCTTCCTCAGACCGAAAGGTTGAGGATATATAGGTTACAGAAAAGATTTCGGAGGGCAGAGAAAGCTGATTATGACTATAAAGATACATAGTGACCATGTTCTTTCTCGGCCAGTACCACAAGACCTGAAGTGATAGACAGAGAAATATATTTTCAGGCTCAACTGTTGTGTATGCTGTAATTTTTGGCAGCATTGGAAAGAATCAAAACACACACCTCTAGAACATCACACACCAACGTCAGAAGAGTAGGTATTTGTTCAGTGAATAGGTACAGTACTTCTAGTATTTTATGTCTGTACCATATGTAGAATATCATGTCACTTGCATTCATTTCTTCCAGGCAGAAATAATCAATTGTAACAGTTATTAAGTTAGATATATCTTTTAGCTCTTACTGTATGTGTTATAAAAATATACACCTGGAGCGAAAGTAAATTGAAGACCCAACTAATGCATCATTACTTAGATTTCAGCATGAGGTATGTAATACCACAATGGCGAGATAAACCATATATTGCAGTGATACTTGTGTAATCAAGTAACAAGGATCAATCTGGATGCTTGTGCTATTGATATTGGATACACATATCCAAGCATCCATATGCCCTTGCCGGAGGCAGGCACAACCGATGGGACACATTTCGCCGCAAGGCTTAAGGGAAACCGTGTGTCAAACTGTGTCTGCATACCAGATTCACTGCGCTATACCTGAGAGGGTCTCCAGAATGACTGACGCTTTGGCACTGATCAGTCTACCTTTTGCTTCGGGGGCAATGCCGCCCTCGTCCCCAGTAAAGAATGCCTGGCCAAGTGACTCAATAGCATCCATGCCAGACGAAGTCTCGTCAAGCTCATGAAGCAGCATGGCACCATGGGTACAGAACCTGACCCGATATAAACCCTCATCCCGGCATTGAGGCAATAGCTGCCGATCTGTGTTGTCCACCTCCATGATGTCCGGATCGAAGATATTCCCGGGCATGAAATGCGCGAGCTCATAACGCGTCCCCCGCGAAGGGAGACATTTCGCACGAAATAGGAACGCGTTCGTCAGCAGCTGCCGCAGAGAGCCTGCAAGATTTAGCTCCACGCCCTCCGGCTCGGTGGGGTCTAGAATGGAGGCAAAAGTCCTCATGAACTCATCCTGCACTTCTTTGACGTGAGCGGGAAGCCACGACTTCCTGTATACATGGCCTTCCGCAACCATACACTGCAGAGCGCACCGGTGGATGGCTTCCAGGGTTCCGTTTGGGGCTGGTGGGGATTCGACATCAATGAGTTTGATCAACTCCGCTGAACGTGTGGAAGGCTCGACTCACTGCTATTCTCGATCACCTGTTGATAACCCCTCAGCGTGTGGCCCTCGCAGTGCAGTGCCGCCCAGCATTCGGAGTAGAAGACGCGCGACCGCACAAAGGTGAATATGATTGCGCGCAGTGCCTCCCTGGGAGAGGAGGTCAAAAAGCGTACATTGTCCGCGAGACTCTCCTTGATCAGTGCGTTCAGGTCCGTGTTCTCGGAGTCTGAGTTCACCAATAGCCCGAGCTTGTCCTTACATAGGGCGCGGGAGAGATAGGATGTTGTGTCCGATACATCCTGCCGCAGCACTTTCATTTCATCCCAGAAGTTCGGGATGGACCGGTAGGTTGCATCCTCCCGATCTCGAAGCAAATGCTTCAATTGTCGTGAAGAGTCGAGCTGCTCCTCCAGCTCCCTGATTTGCGCGGTCTTATGTCTCACCTCCTTGTCTCTCTTCTCCAACTCTGCGTCGAAGGAACACAACGTGTCTTTCATTCCCTGCTCCCTGTTTGCCGATGGTGAGAGGAGTCCTGCATATCGTATATCTTCGCGCCGATTTAGGGTCTGGTTGAGTTTCTTGTTCGCGTGCCGAAGATCCTTACGGGTCTTTTCTAGCTCCTTGGTTATGCGACTATTCTCCAAGACCAGAAGATCATTCTGCCGTTTCAAGAGTTGGTGCTGTCGCCTGAGCAAACAGGTTGATTCATGCCCAGGATCACTTTGACTAGAGCTTCCCGGAGTCTTGACAGCGGGAGCCCGGTGCTTACGCTTTTTCGCTGAAGCACGATATTCTGCAGCGCGTTTTGTGTTCGTGAGGTTGGCACCCACTGGGGTTGACAATGTAGTGGTCTGGGTAGCAGAAATTTCAGCCAAGGTGAAGAGGGCAAATATGGTCCGGTGGACGGTAGATGTACCTTGGGAGGTTTGACAGTCTCAATGGTGGATTGGGCCGAGGATGGCGGTTCAGCGCGCTTTGTTTTCTTCTCTGCGGCCGGCTTATGGCTAGTCACTGTCCGTACTTTAGCCTGTTGCCGGCCTTTCTGGCTCTTACTTCTTGTTATCGGAACGGTTGACCCCGGTAGGTGAGCCGTTGATAAGTAGGACGGTGGAGGGGATTCTCGCCGACATTGCGTTTCGGGAGAGCGATATAGAGCAGGGTCATCATCCCAGAAATCCTCAGAGGTAAACAATTCGGACCGCGGTTAGACCTTTACCTGCTCCATGAGCCTGAGGCTGCCTCGTCATTTTTCATAGACACGTTGCTTGCCTCCGACGATCTCTCGGTTCGTATACTTTCCGCATCCCTCAGTGACCTCTGAAGGGAGACTGTTGACGCTGACCTGCCACGGTAGGGGGAGGGGGCTTTTATGGTTTGCGACGCCGGAGGCGGCACAGTTGTGAGTGAAAATCAAATACCTGATCGCTCCGCCGGTAGATGAACCACTGTACTCATCCCTTCGGCTTTCTAGGATGTCATTACCTACACCGTCCTACAGGAGAAGCCGTTGCGCCTCAAGGAGATTGTTCCGCCGGCAGGTGAGATCGCAGTCATTCTGGCAAAGAAGTACAGCTAAATGCTATTGGACAGGTGCAAGTTGCGGTTCTGTTTATATCAACCAAGCATTAGAGCAAGATCTGACTGAGCGCCTGCGCGATGTAACATTGAGCCAAGGCGTCATTAGAGAACGTGTGATCGGCCGCATGTTTCAAGACTTCGAAAACAAGCTGAAAAGGAACTGCAACTTGGCTGAAGACCAGCTCGATGGATGTGAATATCTTGAGCTCCCTGGACTGAAAGCAAATCCCCGAAAGAACTTTGAGACAGGGGAGATAGCAATTCCTAGGTTCGTGCGATCCCCGTTCTACACAGCTCTCCCACTGCGGACATGACACGCTCACTAATCTGTGTTATAGACGAACGCTAAAGCAGTATTTCAGAAAAAGTCTGGAGGGAACAGCCAATCTTATTCGTGATCAAGTTAACGCAGCCGTATGGAGAGGTTATACAGTCAAGGTACGTGTCTTGGCCAAAGCATTGGCAGGTTATCGAAGATGCTAACCTGGCGGTGACACAAACAGAAGGTACTCATGATAGGGGGACTCTCGCAGTCCAAACCACTCCGCCATTTTCTCGAGGAACAATTCGGCTCCTTTGGATTAAAGTTCATCTTCCCGGTGGAAAGGTATGATGGCTCTCGCCGGTTAGCTCGTTTCATGCTAAATGATGTTTCTAGCGATGCTGGGACCTTGGTCTCGCGTGGATGTGTATACCGCGCTATCGACAAAAGCAACGGGCCACATCGACAGATGATAGCCAACATTGGCTTCACACAGAGTGAAGAGTACAATCCAAAGTGCGCTGCTCACAAGGCTGTTGGGGCGACATTACAGTCTCTGACGGGAGAAAAATACGTCTATAACTGCATCAACTGGATCTTTAAGAAGGTAAGAGAGGGAAACAATGAGAACCAGCTTATCTGAAGTCGCCCCATCTCAACACTGATCCCTATCTTCTTCCAGGGCTACATCATGGATCAATCTCAATGGTTCGTTGGCAGCTACAATCAGCTCTTCAAACCTGATGAGTCGTTGAACTTGAATCATAAACTCTATTATTCCACGCAAGACAGTGCCGAAGACCACTACCCAGAGACCCATCCGATGAATGATGGTAAGTCCTTCTCCCAACGCTGGTCGTCTAGTCCGACGGCACATTCTTGCCTTCTTTTCTTTGCACTGACCCCATGCCATCAGGCCGTGTACATATTGGAACGGTGGTCGCGAATTTAGACGTGCTAAGGGATCAAGGTCATTTCAAACCACCTACGAGGTACAAGAAGAATACCGAGCGCTCTTTCCGCATTTATTATGATATTCATATAGCGGTCAGTGGACGAAGTCTTCGATTTAGTGTGGTATATCCGCCGGGTGGTCAGCAGGAGCGCGGTAGCACTCAAGTCAGCATCGCAGCGTCATTCGTACCAAGCACAATGTGATAGCATCAGATCCTCAAAAGATATAGCCTCATTAATTAGTTACCAATGTAAGAATTGTACTTTAGTATCTAGATATCTGTACCACAGGCAGAATGGAAAAATGGTTAGGGAGTCACAATGAGGTGCGTAGTTGACTAGTCTGGCATGAGAGGTCTGGGAAGTTGGCAGGCAAGAGAAGTTGGAACTCGCATGGTCACCCACCGGACATGAAGGAACAACACCTAGGTGGAATCTTGACCCACTCACTACTTTTCTCCAACCCATCCCACTCGCGATCGATTGAGCTGCCTTGCTACCTAATGTCGGTGGATCTTCCTGTAACGTCCTTCTTGCCTTAGCTGGTCCATAACCCCTGGTTGACTTATTATTATTCTCGTACCCGTTGGGGAGAACAAGAGCGCCCTCATGATACATTCATGTCTGCGGCCGTCAATCTCAACGTCGCAAGTCTCTCAACTACATGATTACTGTATAAGGAACTGTGGGCACGACCCTTTCGCTTCGATGATGAGTAGTAATCTATTTTTGGAGGCCTGAGGATTGCCGAAGGAACAATCAGGCTAAGGTTGCCATACGTCAACTTTGTCGGTTATCCACTCACTCATACATGCTTCCAAGGTAGTGTCAAAATGCAGGGTGAGTACAATTCAGTCTCGTATTGCTAGTGTCTGAGAAAGATGATCGACGCACACAAATGGTTCCGCTACAAGCACCGTCATCTCCGGCGATGATGGAATACTGACGCGGAACTGAAGATCCGGAAGAGCAGTCATGGTGTAGACCTTCCACTACAATCCTCGCCGTCTTCAACTCTTCTAAACGTCTAGCCTCTTTCTTCTTTCCCCTGCTTCGCGATTTTGCCCTCGCTGGTTTCTCCATATCCTGCACCAGCGAACATGAGGCCTTTCTTCAGAACCATAAGAAGATTATGGGAAGCTCTGTTCCCAAGACGACAATGCAGAGTCGTCCTCATTCCAGAATTACTAGAAATGATTCTGCTTCATCTCAACATGCGCGACTTGCTCTTATCATCTCGAGTCTGTCGCCTTTGGTACGATGTCATCCAACAATCCAGCCGCATCCAGCAAGCGTTGTTCTTCCGTCCCTACCGCCAGCGCGCGGCAATCGGTGAACCGGGGCTGAAGAATGCACTGGTGCGGGACAAGCTATGGGATGAATTCTTCGCCCGCGTGCTCAACTCGCGTCGCCGTCCGGGGAATGAACGACACCATCTCCCGAAGATCGAGTCCCGCAAGCGGGAAGATGCGTATCTGCGCCCTGAAGCCAGCTGGAGGAAGATGCTGCTTCACCAGCCGCCTACCTCGCTCATCCGGTTCCTTGATCCAGACTGGGACTGGTCGGTGCCTGGGATCGCTTACAGCCATGCATATTGGTCGAGGCCGGCGACACAGAGTGGGGCCATCACGCTGCGCGATCTGGAGCGGCTGATCGATGCCGGGGCGATTGTTCCAGCGGCCAGGCCGTTCGTTTGCTGCCCGGAGGTGGTCCGCGAGCCGATCCGGTGGCATGAGGCGTACGGCCGGCTATCGGAAGGCGAGACCTACCACCGGGCATTCGTGGACCGATACCTCGAGTGCTACGACCTGGTCATCTATGTTGACGATGAGATGAACTTGCACTGGCAACAAATCCTCACGACCACGCCATTCACTAAGTGGATCATGTCCGCGAGTATGAAGCTGTGGAAGCTGGAGACCTCCTCTGAGAAGTTGATCAATGGGAAGGAGAGTGACGAGGTGTACCGAGAATTGGCACTTCTTCGTGGCTTCTGACCTAGCATGCAATGGCTCGCTTTGTGACGGGTCATGCATTCCTTCCAGGCAAGGTATCTTACGACTTTTGTTCGTGCCTACAGTATCCATCGTCGTTTTTTTGTAAGTATTTATCTGGCATACGGAGAGTGGTTTAGTGACTGCCATCCGGTATTGCGGGTCGTGGAGTCGACCATTGGCGGCCCACCGAGCAAGGGCTTGAAACCAGTATACCTAAATCTGATCTCTTCCTTGTGCAGAAAAGCCTTGGCTAAGTACTTTCCGATGTCTTCATTTAATATAAACAAGCTATCATCCACGCAAAGACCTTAATGGAGAAAATATAATTGAAGGTATACTTCAACAGAAATTTGGAACAATTTTTTTTTGAATGATACCTATAGATCTGATGATTACACTGCAAGGAAAGGTTTGAGTAGTCTATTTATACATCTGGAAATGAAATCTTCCCATTGATATTGATACTCCTGTATGATACTCGGCCTACAAGATCTTAGGTTAATGTCAGTTGTATTAGATATGCAGTTAGTACGTGTGGAGACTATGATATAAGATATTTTAGAGCAGATATATCAATTACCAGTTTATGGCACTATCCATTACCATTCTCATCAATATTGCACTTGCAATTTGCTTGGGTCTTGGTATGTATTGCCGTGATTACGCAATGATAACCTAGTCTGTAACACTGCCAGCCGAGCTATAACTAACACTATTTCGTCACGCCTGACGCATAGTGTGGGATGAATATCCCTCTAATAGAAAGCCTTGCGCCAAAGGGATTTGTGTATAATCTTAATACTTTCCCCGATGCTCTGTCACACCATGAATTGCTAACGTGAGAGGTATTCTTCAACTGTGGTGCCGCGATTAATTTCCTCCGGCCTTGATTAACATCGCCAGCCCTGGTCACTGATGTTGGAGCAGGACAACACGGACTAATTTGTTCAAATATGTTGTAACCCCGTTAGTCACTTTGAAGCATATGAAGCATGATTAGGTGTTCTCAATTATCTCTAGCTATAGCTTTCACCCCGACTCAGAAACCTGTATCCCCTCCGGGCCGAACGACCGGGCAAACTGTTCTCTCCACGGGTTCTCCGCCCACGCCCGGTACGCACTCCAATGTACCACCGGCGAGCGCTCACACATTTCCACCCAGCTCATGTTCGAAATATTCACATTGATATAGACCCTCTCCGCCTCTTCGAGACTTGTCCGCTCGTAGCCATACCCCGTCGAGAGGTATCCAAACGAACGCCCCGTCGCGTCCTCAAACCAGACATCGCCGCCCTCATGCGACGCGACGATGATAGCCTCCCAGTCCTCGCGCTCATCGGCCGGCTCCATCGCATCCGCCAGTGTCCGGCGGTCAACGGCCAGGAACTGCAGCGGCGGGCGGTTGTTCCCGTCAGCGAAGTCCCCGGAGGTCTCGAAGTATGCCAGCAGACCTTGCATATCTGGGGAGACCAGTCGGTCCGCGACGTCGACCCACATGTACTCCTGGTCGGGGCACGGGAACAGTTCCGTCTGGATGGTGCGGAGCTCGGATGGCGTCATGCGTTCGAGGATGAAGATCACATCGCTGCCCAGGCTGCCTGCAATATCGTCCGGGTCGACGATGGGCTCCCCGCCGTGGAGTTGCAGGTCGTACATTGCTGGGTTGTACCGGTAGGGGCCCCGGGGCATGCGTCTGGAGGTCCGGGAGTATGGATTCCAGGCGGCTGTCCAGAACTCTCGGATCTTCTCGAAGGGCAGGATCCCCAGCTCCAGTCGCTTGTCCCGGGGGTTAAATACGCTGTACCCGCTGGCGCCACTGGCGCGGACGATATGGTAGCCTTCCGAGTCCTCGTCGACGAAGAGTGCGAAGGCCTCGTCGATGTCGGGGTGGCGGATCTTCAGCGCCTGGAACATGCGGTAGAGCTGCGCGCGGGAACAGGGCTCTTGCTGTGCCGGCCAGTTGTAGATGATTATGCGTTGGCCGACCATCGCCTCGAGGTTCTCCTGGACAACTGGCGGGAGGTGGATGAGTGAGATTAGAGTCGGGGTGGACGGGTCGAGGCGCAGCCCTGATAGATGCGGTGGGAGGACGCCGTTGGGTTCCTGTAGTCTTCTCTTAGCCTAGCTCCGTCGATCTCATGTTCGCGCCATGGGTGTTGAATTACCTTGAATGTCGGTTCTTGGCCCATCTCGGGCTGAATCCGAGGGTATGTCGGTGGTAGTATGCCACCTTCAGCCACCACGGCTAACAGCATGTTAGCCCGGCTAAGTGGTACCCGTGCAGCTTCCGGGGATGATTCCTTAGACACCTTCCAGGCGATGATCGCTGTGTGGTCTATGCGAGACTGGTTGTCGATGAATATTACTGGATCTTGTTTGAGTATCGTCCAGACGACTGATGTTGGCGGAACGCAGTCCATCAACCACGGGATCTCTACCATTTGCCGCGGTTCCGTCGAGGGACGATCTGGCCAATTTTCATCCACGGAGCTCAGCTTTGTCATCAGGGCAACACGGTCTGTGTCTTCCATGGGACAGATGAAGACCACCTGCCATGTCGGTGGTGCAGTCCCGCGGAAACGAGAGAATTCAGATAGGCTGGGGAGCAGCCAGGATGGAGGCGTGGTGGTTGTCATCTTGGCTTGCATCTGGCATCGAAGAAAGACGGCTTCCAGGAGATTGATCAAAATAAAGTTCAATTTAGGGAAATTGATGAGGGAAGATTACTAAGCTAGCTAGACAACAGTGGTTTAGTGTCTTGATTCTGCCTGTTGAAAATGAATTTGGATTCTAATTAGGAGCTCGCATGCTTTCGACTACTGTGACTCGACACGGCAGGTGAGCATCCGAGTATATGTAAGTCGTTTGCATTTGTTTCACTTCATGTACAGTAGTGGAGACAATATTTAGTCCCCTGAGAGCGCATTCCTCTTTTGCGCCCCACTTGCGCCAAGAAGGTTGTGTCAGATCAAATCACACTCCCCAGTGTACAGCAGAGGAACAGTTCGAGCATCAATTAGGGCTGGCTTTTTGGAGGCGGGGAATGTGCGGACGGGAGCCAGCGGCACTGCCGCGGTGGCCAAGGGCTGCCGTCTGCAGCTACGGTATGTCACCCCACGCGCAGTGCAGAATATGGCATTGTAACATTGGAAACCTGCTCATGCACAAGACTGGCCAAGACTAGATTGAGTGGTGCGTCAAGAAAAAAACATCAATTGTGGAATCTCTATATCATCACCTCCTCTATCCACCACCATATCCACGTGCCATGATCCCACCTGTCACATACCTATTTGCGCAGCCTTCAACCCCTAGGTCTTGTAACATCAAAGCTTAGGCCTGGCCCATTCATCAAACCCACACTCCAGAACAGTAGTCAACCTCGAAAACGAATAGTAGAATCCCTAGACAACACTGCTCAACAACTCTACCCTGCCATCATGTCACAGGGAAGAGACCAACCTGAAGCGAGATAATCTCCACGATCTCCCTTTCCGAGAACTCTCGCTTGACACGCTCCCACAGCTCGTCGCCGACTTCAGGCTGCTGGATGATGGTCTCCACAAACGTCAGGAGCACAAGATCTCTCGGGCTGAAGGCCGCCTCGGGACTATATTTCCCATCGATGAAGTATTCGGTTTGCTTGGCTGATGCTTCGAGCGCGGACTGCTGTGCCCGGGTTACTCCCGCCTTCAGAGACACGGGCACATGGTGGGTCCATTCGTAGGTTGAACGGAATTTGGCTGTCGTTAGCATGATCACGAGCTCGCGGTCGCGGGCTGCGAGGGATAGGTGTTTGAATTGGGCATTTCCCAGGGCGGTCCAGTGGTCGACGGTGGCGGTGCTGTGGGACAGCAGTTTGATGATGTTCAGGGTGGGATGTGGTCCGGCGTGCGGGGTGTGGTAGTCGGGGTAGGGTAGGCGGGGCATCGCTTGTTCTAGGTAATGGGTCGGCGATACAAATGTTGTGATTAGCAATATGTCTTCTTCTCTAGATGTGAGATAGGCTTCGAGATGAAAAAGAAATTGTTCTGTTGGAGAGCCTTTCGGCGGTCTTAGAGTTTCGATATATACTTCTGTTCCTTGTAGGGTCAAGCAACGTTGTATCGAGTTACCGAGGTGGGAGTAGGGTGTATAACATCATCAGCCTCGGCTCCTCAGCAGAGCAACCTCCTCTGGTACCAACTCGCATGACTGCTCCCCCGCGATCCTCGGACGTCTATGTTGAAACAACAATGGCGAAGGGTCATATATGCGTCTGTATTTCCTAAATCAACGAATTTGCTGACGGGCTTGGTGCAAGGAGATTTTGACCAGGGTGTATGACCTTATCATGATGCTTAAGATATCAACTATGGGCCAATGTCGACATAACCATCAATATAAGTTGACTGTCTCTCGGACAGAGGTCTGGTCACCATCTGCTCGATCGTCGATCGGGCTGGACGCGAAATGCATACGGTAATGCTCGTCGCCGTCCCAGGCAGCCTGAGAAGGGATCATTGAGTTCGGCATGATGAAGCCATACATATTCACTGCTTGATATTGCATAAGAATTTGCAGTTTACCAACAGCTGGCCTGCTGGCCCAATGGTAAGGCGCTTGACTACGAATCAAGAGATTGCAGGTTCGAGCCCTGCGTAGGTCATTTGTTTTTGTCTTATTTCCCTAAGCATCCGGTTCGGCTTGTAGTGTGGACCCTCTTCTGCGGGATCTTATCTCTGAACCGCAAAAGATATACAGCGAGAACACCTCTCAAGGCCACTGTTTGGCGACTGCAACCTGGAGGGTCATAAGTCACACCGTAGTCATCTCTTTTTCTTAACTGGTTTTCCGTCAGTTCCGGTCCCTCCGGCCCGGGAGCATGCTAAATTTCCACCTTTGCGATGAGATAGTTGGGTAGATTCACCGGGTACTGCGGAGTTCAGAGCGAAATATGCTGTGTACCACCCTCCGTGTCTAGAAGCTTTTTCTTCTTGCTGTGGTTTGGAATGTCTCCTGCTCACCGCGCACCTAAACTCGAGATGAAAACCCCCAATTACTAAGCTCTGTGTTCTTACTTGGTACTTGAATAAGTATTGATTACTCGAAGGCTGGGTAGAAACTAGCCAATAGCAAACATGTGGACGTCAACGCCGGTGTTTTGATTTCAGTAAGGTCAGGTAAGTGTTGCATGTGCATCCGAGTTCGAGAGGACGAGGATCAACTGGCTAGCGCCGATGGCAGCCCTAGCCCGGGGCTCACTCACCACCCCAACTCCGTCGGCACCGGGGTCGCCGCCGCGGGACCCTCCCCGGGCACGGCCGCCACCCGCAAGAACCCCTGGCCCTCCGCATCCGCGTCCGGCTCCGGCGTGGCGGTCACGGTGATGACCTCGCGATCCAACGGCACCATCGTGACGGGTGGGATATACCAGCTCTCGTCGCACACCGACCAGCCGGCGTCGATCTGCCGGACCTCCTCGGGCAGCAGCACCCACGGCCGATAATCGTCGCGGACGATGGTGCAGCTCGGATCGTAGAGCGGGCACTGCTGGCCGCCCCGGTACTGCGGCCAGGGGATCAGCGACTGCGTGTCGTTGTCGTTGCCCCCTCCTTCCAGGTGGTGGGGCATGAACTCGGCGAAGTTGAAGGGGTAGGCGGTGCCGACGGTGGGGTACTTGGCGTTGCGGTGGTTGCGGACGGAGGAGAGGGTGGCCGGGTTGATGGAGAGGATCTCGTTGCTGTGGGAGACGCCGCACTGGGAGCCCGGGTGGGCACGGCGGTTGCTCCAGGCGTAGATGGAGGTGAAGGAGAGGTAGACGGTCGGAGAGATGAAGGTCTCGCCGTTGACGATGGCGGTGCTGGGCGCGACTGCTGGGATAGTGGTTCCGTTCTGCTGGCATAGGTCGCCGTCCGCGGTGGTCACGGGCCAGTAAAAGAGGGTGGCTGTGCCGGGGAGGAAGTGGCACGCTGAGCACGGGTTTTCCTCCGGGTAGGAGCGTGTGGTTGACGGGCACGAGTACGGCGGGATCGGGCTGTTGGTGTCGCCTGGAGGTGCTGCGGTGATAGTCTCGTAGTAAGAGCTTCTCAATTCAGAATAGGTGGACCAGATGGGAATGCATTCGCTTGTCTGTAGGGTGCAGTCTGGGGTTGGGTCCGGGGGTTGCCGGTATAGGGACTCGGTTTCGGTGAAGGTTTGATACCCCTCGGAGCAGGGACCGCTATTGTCGGGGTAGTACTCTGTCGCAGTTTCGCGAGGGCCCACCGCACGCGGGATCCCGTCACAGAGGGTGGTGAGAGGGCCTGTGTGGGTGTTGGACCAGGCCTCGGGGGCGATCGAGGTGCGGCAGGCCCCGGCGCTGGTGGCATAGGATCCGGTGGACTCGATGGTTGCGGTTGGGCCGAGGGAGCGGAGCTCCAACGAACGACTCGCCCATTCAATCCAAGCGGCGTTGCAGGTGACTACCGCAGCCTCAGGGCCAGTTGTAGGTCCATAGAAGTAGTCTGTGGATGTAGGCCAGAAGATCGAGGTGTTGAGGGTGATGAGCCATTGACCGCTGGTAGTGGCTGTTTTAGTCAGTCAGTCGGGATACGAGTACTTGAATTAGGGCTAGGCCGGGCATACCATCTTGGCCAGCGGCGAGGCCGAAGAGCAGTGCTAGAAACAGCATAATGTACATGATGTATGTGCAAAGCAATGCACCGGTGGGACATACTTGTCAAGCAGACATTCACCATCATTTATACCTGTGTGCGAGGCTGAAATGAAACAAAAGAAAAGAAAAGAATAGAACTCCCTTCCAGGGTTGGATAGCATGCACCCTGCAGATACTCTGCGGGACCACGCGCTTGGCACAGCTGAAGATTGGCCTCTGCGTGAGACAAGCGCAGACCCTGTGTGTCAGGAACAGAGTTTAGAGGACAGGTTCCAGCCAAGGGCAGACCTCAGGTAAGCGGGGACCCGGACGAAACCTGAAGTTTTGGCTTGGCGTGCGGGGTTTTTCTGTACCTGAAGTTGTGAGCTCGAGTTCCTGACTCAAGCTGATTACTGATCGGTGATCAGGCTAGTTGGGTGCATGCAGCTTGCCAAACCAACCACTTGCGATATCTATCATAGAAGAGTTGGTGATCAGCTTAGTACAACAGGGTCCAACAGGGATTTATGCAGGTATGGCGTGGTAGCTGAGACGTTACACCCACTAACGTGAGATTACTCGTAGTAAGAAGCCTCGTCCTAAAGTTCAAAGCTCTCTTAGGTGCATGCTGTTGACTTTTGTCCTGACGCTAAAATCTCACCCTTAACACAACTGCAACACATGGTTAGCCTTGTCAACCCACAAAATTGCCTTGTCCATTCATGGAAACCATGGAGACCTGCTGGGGTTTACGTTTCTAGGACTGCCTGTGCAACCACCTACAGCGCACATATCAGAGCCCAGCTCAAACAGAGGTGATATTGATAGCTTGCAGCATATGTGCAAATCTAAGCGGAGTATTAAACTTGCCTCTCCGACCTATCCCTGTCCATGAGACCCTACCACGTTCAGTCATGGAAGTCTGTGGATAATGGGCAACACGAAATGCATGGGGCAGCATCAGCAGCTGCGAATCTTGACTATATTGCCAGTCAAACAACCCTTTCCCCAGCCAATTACAGTATCTATCCACTGACAAATTTTCTCATAGCCTGTCTGCTAATGCAGGTGATTAGTGAGCCTCCTCCCATGTCTCAGTCTGCGCGGACTTTGCCGACGCTTGGTTTGATTTCTAAGATGCCTGGCTCTGAGAACCAGCCTAAGAATGGCAGATTCATGGTGAAATGGCTTTGCTTTTGCGTGGAAGTCCTAACTGCAGAATTATTATTAGTTTGGGGATGCTAAAATATGGCCTTGCTTCCAGGGTTCAACAAGGGTGGTATAAGAGGGAACGTGTTGAATTACAAGGTTCATAAAGCTATATATATTATGGTTGGGTAGCCCTTTATTATATATTAAATAGTTAACTAGTTATAATATAAAGCTGTAGCAGTTATAAAATCTAAATCTTTTTCTATTTAGTTATTTTCTATTAACTAGTTTTAAATACTATCAGCTACTAAAAATCTTAATTAATTTTATTTAATATTTTTTTTAATTAAATATTAAAAGCTTTAATTTTTAAAATATTTTTAAAAACCTTAATTTAGGGCTGTACTAGTACTTTAATTAGTTTATTTATTATTTATTTAGTAGTAGAAATATAGTAAATATTAATAAAGTTTTTTTTTTTTTTTTTAATAAAGTAGTATTAAATATTAATATATTTTATTTAAATATAAAACTTTAGATTTTTTACTAATATAATTATTTTTTAGTTATTTTTATAAATAATAGTTATTAAAAACTTATTTTAAATATTTAATTTTATTAATAAATTATACAGCTTGTTAAGGAGCGGGCAGACATCTAGTCTTTAGTCTAGCTGGATAGTAGATATAACAGCTCTAGCAGACCAGGTCTTTATAATAGATTTTTTAGATTTTTATTAATAATTAAATTAGATTATTTTTAAATTTATAAATAAAATATAGTTTAAAAAACTATAAATAAAATTAAAAATAAATAAATAAATAAAAAGATTATAGATTATATATAAAATAGTTAAAAAATTAATTAAATAATTAAAATAAAATAGATTAAATAGATTAAATAAATTAGATAAATTAAATAGATAAAATAAATAAAAGCAGTATACTAAATTTATATTATAATAATATATTTTTTTTAAAGCTAAGCTTTATTAAAATATAGATTTTAATTTATTAAAATAATAATAATAAAAATTTTTAATTATTTATTAGATATTTTTTAAATATTAAATAAATTTAATAGTTAAATCTGGATATCTAATTTATTTTATAATATATATTAATTAAAAATAATTATATTTTTTATAATTTTATATTAAATTAAAAATATTTTTAATTTTTTATTTTTTTAATTTCTTAATTTTTATATATAGTAGTAGAGATTAGTATTAATTAAAAATAAAATCTTTATTAATAAAAATAAATAAACTAATATTAAATATAGAATAT
>KZ825470.1:99084-135858 GCA_003184685.1 Aspergillus indologenus CBS 114.80 | reverse complement strand
ACCCGCGAAATCATTTAAGGTTAATGGTAGTTTCAAATCCCGACCCACAATATTGAAGATCTCGGATCTATCTTCCGGTCTCCCAGAGTGCTGCACTGCTAGCTGCCGCGCAGTTCTCTCTTGCGCTCTTGTTGGGTTATCATTTCCGTCCGCAAAGTACGCACTGACACATACGACCACAGGGTGTGGAAAACAGGGCTTCCCGTCCGCTCAGCCGTACTTAAGCCACACGCCGGGAGGTTAGTAGTTGGGTGGGTGACCACCAGCGAATCCCTTCTGTTGTATGTTTTTGGTTTTAAATCTGACAGGAATCCGAGGATCCTTTGGAGCAGACGATCAGCCAGATCAGGGTCTTGACACTCTTTTGGCCGAGTCTCTCGTTAAAATCACATATCATTGAATGCAGTTTAGGCTTTTCTTCAGCTTGTGATACTGCTTTGTATAGTGAAAAAGTACATACACCCTGTGTGTTACTTGCTACAAGTCCCTCTTCCAAATGATATATGGGGTTGGGGGGTCTGAGAACAAAATAGAACACAATTATAGTTTAATAGAACGGTTCGGCCGAACAGACCGGTCTATTTTTATCAATCATATAGTATAGGGTCTATAGCTAAAGTAATGTCCGGGGAAGAAAATCACCTTGATCTGAATTAAGAGGGCTATAAGGTAAAAAATCAACTACTAGTAAGTAAAATACGAAAAATAAACATATACTTAATAATAAAAACAGCTATAGCAGGAGGGTAGAGTTCTTATTCATGGGTGTTCTTCTGGCAGAGCTCGGTGTCTGGACTAAGCACTTTATGTAGGTCATATTACAGATGATTCTAGCACCTGCCTGTTGATGTTCTACTACCAATGCCACAGTGTAAAAGGTTGGTGTTGTGTGCCGTGTTGGGGTTTCCGGCGATACACTCTCTTCGTGGCTGCGGCTAATGATCTTTTCTGCTTTCAGACCTGCCTGTGCAGCCATTATTTAGACCACCCACATCAACGCCCTCGCCAACGTCTCTGACGCAGCTTGTACCGCTCCCTGTCATTTCCTCTTTCACCCCCGACCTACTTGGTAGACGCAAGTTGGTTCCCCGTTCTCTGGACCAAGTATGTCCCCGGTCCTCGACTCTTCATGCTGCCATCAGCGTTGAAGCATACCTTGTTATTATCGCCTCCTGCATCCCTAGAACCGCTCCTTGAACTCTTCTTAGGGAATTGTTCTCTTGCCTCCTACAGCAACCCGCGCTCCTACCCAAGGGGTGCTTACGTGGGAGGGACAGGCCCCGGCTCGAAACCTGGATGCTCCCACTGCTTGACCACGCTGTCCCTCACAGACCCGACTGCCCTCACTACCACCTCGGTGCGACGCGACCGTCAGGAGGAGATTTGCCGAGTGACGTGCGGACGTAATATCTGGTCCCGGGTCGACCGGTTCTGGAGATCCACCGGACGGATCAGATCGTGGTCGAGTACGAGATGGAGGTAAAAAAGTGGAGATAGATAAAAGATGATTGCATAGTTGATTTGGGAATCCAAGCGTCGTCTTTCTTGCAGGTCTAATAGATCAAGTCAAATACCTTTTTACTACCTCTCATTGCTTGATCACACAAATTGAAGTCGACTCTTATATACAAGTAAAGTGTTTGTTATTGGCTTGCTCTATATAAGCTAACATGGGCCGATGCTTAGCCTCCGGTCAGTGGACTAAATCGGCCGCCCGAGATCGGACAGTGGCGCACAGCAACTACACCTTATCAACTCCCTTCTTCCCTTCCTCTTCTCCCCTTCCCTTCTTCTCCCTTTTACTACTATCAAAAAATATTACAACTCTGCCCCAATGTCCTCATTCCTTTCTCGACTGCGTGCGCTCTTCGGAGTCCCGACCTCCTCCTCCTCCTCCCTAAACACGCGACCCCTGACCCAAGTCGCCATTATCGGTCTATTCGGCGCGGGCCAACGAACGGTCCTCGAGCACCTCAGTGAGACCCCGATCCGCCCTTACATCCTGCAGGGCCGGCATCACATCGGGGAGGAGGGCAGCAGCCCTTCCCTCGGCCTCGCGCTGCGGATGGTGGACGTGGGCGGCGACGCCCCGGGGCGCTGGCACGTGCTCACGGCCCAGTCCTATGCGGACGTGGACGCACTGATTGTCGTGGTCGATGTCGCGGACCCGATTACCCTGGACGAGCTGCGGGAGGAACTGGGGCGAGTGGTGCGCGGGCGACGCGTGCAGGGACGGACCGAGCCCTTCCCTGTCGCGAAACCGGGGATTCCGTGGCTGGTACTCGTGATGTTCAAGGGGGAGGTAGTGGTGAGTATAGAATTTCTTTTCTTTTCTCTTCTTCTTCTTGTTTCTCCTAAGGTTCTTTTTTCGCCATTCTGAGTGGTACTTTGCCTTTTACGGGGAATGTTGGCTGATTTTGGTCATCTGGTGGTCTAACTAAAAGGATGAAAAGATTGCCCGAGAGCAGGTCGCTGCTCTGCGTTTGGATGAGCTGGGCGTTGACTGGGTACGTCAAGGTTTCCTTGATATGATGCTTCTCGTTTGGATGGATGTTGAAAAATAACTAAATCGCTTCAACAGGTCTTCCGCCCCGTCGCGGCAAGGAATGGAAAAGATATTAAGCAGTCTGTTTCCTGGCTGACGAAGAGACTCGAGGAAAATATAAAGAGTTCTGGGAAAGAGAAGATCTGACCACTGTGCGGATCTGTGTGTTGGCCAATCTTATAGCCTGGGGTAAACAAGGAGCTACCTACTGATCGAGGAATGCGGGTTGAGAGATGAGCATGCGGTTCTGCGTAGTCACTGAGACATACACTATTATCTGAGTTATGCTCTCAATGATATCGCTCCCGAGATTGGTTTCCTACCCACTTGCATCTTCATCTGCTGAGAGGACTGATCATGCTGTTCTTGTTGGTACTCTAACTGTTTTCGAATGTCTCATTGACGGTTAATTCCCGGGTATGGGACGATTGATCAGCCAAATCACGGGGAGATCAACTCTTGGTTTCACTCGCAATGGGGCTTCCGGAGAGGTTTTCGAGCTGGGCCACCCTCCCGCGCTGGACTCCACGACCTGTTCAAGCCGTTTGTGGGTGAAGCCCTAAGCATGGGCGTGCGAGGCATGTGGTCTCTAAATATGGTGCTGGCGGATGACGACAACAATCCTTCAATCCTGGAGGCCGTGTGGACAGCAATGGAGCATTAACAGAAATGAACAGCGGGGAAGGGGCTTGTTCTTCTTGCGTCCTGTACAATCTACATGTATAGATCAAGCTATAAATTCGGAAAGCGTTCAGTCATCCTCCCAGAAGACCAAACACCTGAACTCAATGCTCTCCCTGGCCTCTGTATCTTGTGACCCGGGATCCTCAAATGACGAATGCACCGCAACCATCGGCTCCGTGATGTTGGAATCATAGATCTTCATCAGAAGCACATCCTCCACCCCCATCTCAGACAGATAGTACCACCGCTGCCTCTCACTGTACTTGAGCATTGCAATCTCCCACCCGACCGTGGTCCTCAGCTTGCCGGTTTGCTTCTTGGCTCTGATATTGGCCGAGTAATCCATGCGGATGGGGAGGAGGTCGCCGTCTTGTAAGGTACTCCCATCGCAGACGGCCAGGGGGTCGCGGGTGATCGTCTTCAATGGACGCCAGACATTGATGATCGCCCACCTTGTCCGAGAGAGCCGGGCGGCTTCTTCCTCGGGGAGCTTCTCGTACAGATAACTCTTCGCACCGGACGGGGTGTGGTCGAGGTGGGCCGCTCGCGCGGGGCCTGGCGTCCCCGTGTACTCGCTGTTGACGTCGGTAAGGGAGGATCGGATGGTGTGGGAGACGACTTGGACGCAGGTTGGCGGTGGGTGGATACTGTCGGGTCTGTTTAGAGCTCATCGCCAGACAGTATCTTGAGGCCATGGTGGGAAGCCGGGTGCTTACCTAGTCTGCAGGAGCCTGGCTATCTCCGGATAGATCTCTGATTTTAGGATCGTGGGATCTGAGATCGGAATGTGCACGCTCCGGTGGGTAGTATAGCAGAAGCCATTTTTGGATAGATTGAACTCGTGCTCGCGGCCACGAGCGTCATGGACCGTTACAGCTCGTTTATCGTTGGCGTTGGTGTAGAAGTCTGTCGTTCCTGTCATGGACCGGATCGATAGGTTGGAAGGGATAAAGTTGATGGTCGTTTCGATATCTTTGGGCATCCTTGCTGCTTCTATTCTTCTGCTCGTTTTCCTACACGTTCTTGAGGTTAGGATACTCGTTAATGCACCCGAGAAAGCCGAGGGTATCAACAAGATTACTTTGATGTTGAATAGGTAGTCAATGTTTCCGCCAGCCACCTATCTCCACAGCATCTCACGCGACCTTTGAATCACACGTAGACAAGGCTCGAAACGAGACTTTATGATTCCATACATGAAAGCAGGATTTCTTCTTCTCCCACGGACCCGCTGCGATCTTCTCACCTCAACATCTGACGTGGCATGCACACCGCAATTCTCAGCTGCGGGTATGGCAAGCCACTGCTGAGTCCCAGCATTGCATCGCTTCTGTTTGACAAACTTTCCTACTACTCAGTACTCAGGAACAGGATCGCAGATAAAGACCTTTATCCAGTATAGGTATAGTGTCAACGACTGATTTTCTGATCTCCCTCTGCTGGTACCGTAGACCAATCGTATTATGGAATAGGAAAATGCTCCTATAAGGATCGACTGAGGGAAAATTTATTCCCTGAATACGCGAGAGTGGGTATGACTGCCATTAGGTTCCAAGTGGCAATGAAGATGCTGATCGGAGCTTAAATCGTGGCGGCGTGGAGGTATCGGCGTCCGTTGATGCAACACTTCTGCGTCACATCCATGATATCGCCGAGACCGTCACCTTCCGGCCCGCGAAGAGCCTCGTAGAGAGGACTGTATTTGGAGACAAGACATTAATCGATTAATCGATCGATCGATCTTCATGTTCTAATGAGTCACACCTACCAAGAAATATGATCCGATTCGTGAAACCATTCCATGTTAGTAAGATTGGAGAAAAGATTCCATGATCCCGGGAACAACTAACAGCGTGGGTCAGATGTATCGAGCTACAACGTTCCTAATGCAACCTACTGTACATCAGAGTGTTTGACGTGTTCATGAAACTCTGTTAGGAGTTTGGTGTATCTAAGCTTGACTGTACTCAATTGGTGAATACCATGATCTCAACCACCAAGGAGCTGGAAGGGGTGGAACCCGGCAAAGGGTCCATCTCACCAACTCCCCGCAAATCACTAAATCTTTGTAGATATAATTGTGGAGTATCTTGCATCACGTCACACCGCTGCAGAGATGATCATCGCCTATTTATTGAAATAGGGGTAGTTGTAGAAGAACTGGAATCGTTGGAAAACAGTCCATATGACCTCATTATAGATGCTGCTGTGGCCGGCATATAATAAGACCTTTCTGTTCATTCTCACCCGCGGGAACTCTGCCACTCTCTCCCTTTATATGAAGCCCATTTTGACTAACACATTGTTACAAGACCGGCGAAATGACCATCAATAATGAGACCACCCCCTCCAACCCAACCATCTTTGTAGATCTGGGTGGGACCTTCGTGCATGCTCCAGCCGACTACGCATTGAAAACCGGCGACACGACCGTTCCGCTCGGGCGAGTTCTCTCTTCCTCAATCTGGATGGAGTACGAGGTCGGCAAGCTCACCGAACAAGAATGCTTTACCCAGGCAGCAGATCTCTTTGGCTGTGACGCGAAGGATCTAGAAGCCGTGGTCCTGGAACTCCGGGCCACTCTCGCCTACGACCTGCGAATGCTTTCCGTGTTCAAGACCCTGAAGCAAACGCCCGGGGTCAAGGTGGTGCTGATCACGAACATCTCCGAGGGAGAGTATCGTGCCCTGCGTGAACGGTGGGACGAGGCGTTCTGGAGTACATTCGACCACGTTTTCCCCTCCTGGGAAGTCGGCGTCCGCAAGCCCAGCCTCCGCTTCTACCGCCATGTCCTGCGGGCCACACGGTCGTCGCCGCATCGAAGCTTGGTGGTTGACGACCGACCGGAGAACGTGCTCGCAGCCATGTCGCTGGGGATGCGCGGGCAGGTCGGTACCAACGGCATCTCCCGCGTGCTTGGGAACTTTGTAGGGGACCCCGTTGCGCGTGGGCTTGCATTCCTCCGGCAACATGCCGGCAAGCTGTACTCGACCACCGAGGATGGTGACTCGATCGAAGAGAATTATGCCCAGCTGCTTGTCCTGGAGGCGTTCAATGATAGGTACTGTACTATACCTCCCCCCCACCAAGTTTCAGATTCATGACCATCGTGTTATCCATCAGGACTCTGGTCGATCTACAGCGCCCCCCCGGATTGTGGAATTTCTTCTCGGGCAGGCCAAAATACACAAGCCAGAAATACCCCGATGACTTTGATACGACGTCTCTGGCCTTAGTCGCAATGGACTATGAGCCCGAGGCCGCGCATCCAATCCTGGATGAGATGCTGGAGCACGTTAATGAAGACGGACTGGTCCCAGTAAGCTTTGAACCTCTGGTAGTTCTGTGATGCCCCAAAAGCCAGACTAATCGGAGGATGGATCAGATCTACTTTGACAAATCTCGACCCCGAGTCGATGCGATCATCGCCCTCAACACCCTCGTTGCGTTCGGCAAATACGGGCGTGGCAACGAGCTCTCCGAGACGCTGCACTGGATCGAGCAGATCCTGCTGCACAGAGCATACATCCACGGCACACGTTACTACCCGAGCCCGGAGTGGTTTCTGTACTACATGAGCCGGCTCTTAACGCATTCGAGGGATCCGGTCTTGAAGGAACGATTGGAAGCGCCGCTGAAATCGCGCCTCGTCGAACGGATTGGGGCCGCGGGGGATGCCTTCTGTCTGGGGATGCGGTTGCTGGCGTGTCATTCCCTGGGCATCCAGAACCACCCAGACACGGAAAGGCTGGCCAGCATGCAGCAGGAAGACGGCGGGTGGGAGCCATCGGCAATGTACATTTTTCCGACGGACAAGAAAACCGTCGGGAATCGGGGGACGACAACGGCCCTCGCTGTTAAGGCGCTCCAGGGGGCGCAATAGATTTGGCAGTCGGACCTTAAGTAAAGAATTAAATGTGCACGGTGGAAGTTATGTAGGTAGTGTCATTGGAGGTCACTGGGTACATATGTTGATACTGCAATGCACCAATCATGTTACAGTGTCTCTACGTAGATAAGATTATTCGGTATGACTTTTGTGTAACCGGGATGATTGTATTCCCCTTCTTGAAGTATATCTGCCCTTACCCACCCATCTAAAGCAGCCTTATCTGCGCGCTTACCTGTACAACACCCACTCGCCGGGAGATCTATACATTTCTCACTTCCCGAGCCCGGTCAAGCAGCCACCAATGCATGTACCGTTTCGGTGAAACACAACCCGGTATAAATAGGTACCAATCATTTTCTTCGTAAGGCGCCATGCAGTTCGTGCATCTGATAGCTTCGTAATACTCTGGATAGAATCCACTGTATTCCCAATCGATAAGCCCACTTATGGTCCATTCATTGTTCTCATAATTCACGGCAATGTTTTCTGGACGAAGGTCACCATGCGTAAAGACTATTGCAGGCGAAGGTGATTGGGTGGCAGGGGAGAGCTGACGAAGCAATTCAACAAAGACCTCTCCACCAGCCCGATCACTGTTGAAGAGAAAATCTTCAAATTCATCGACAGTTAAGATGGGGTTGAGACTCCGACGAAGATGCCTCCGAATGTCTTTACAGCCTTCGCCCCTAACCCCTCCAAAGGGACTGCCGGTTTCATACGGCAAAGACCTCAAGTCATTCATGATCGAGGTAAGTTGTTCCTTGATCAAGCCTTTTTGCGCTGCCGTTAGGGATGGCCACACCTCAGCCAATGTAGTCGAATGCAATTGGGTCATGAATATGAGCGAGATATCGTTCATTCGGATAAAACCAAGAGGTTTTGGTGCGGCTATGTTCGGTTTGTGCTGGTGAAGATAGGCTAGTGTGGTGTATTCAGTTGTATCGTCCAGGTTTCGCACGGCCTTCAGAATGATGTTGTGACCACAGCTCAAGACCATTTTCTGACGGGCAAAGGGTCCCTTCCAGACAACCTTGCTTGAGCCGATGACATCAACCAGCCGCTCCGCAAGACATTGCGATTGCACCTCGGCCGAATTGGACATCCCAAGCAGATCTTGGAGTGTGTCGGAGAGTGGAAAGATGATCTCAGCCGAGTCGGACGAGCGGATCGAAGCGCGAATGTCGTCTTCTCCGTAGCTCTTCATCGCAGTCGCATTCTCTTGATTCCAAGAAAAAAACAATACTATTAGAGACTAATACTATTAGAGACTGAGTTCTTTACATAAGAAACTACTTACCAGTCTGGACATCCTGTCGCATCTCATTCAGACGATCAGAGTACCTCAAGGGCAATTTCGTAGTTAGGTCAATCTCCGGATCCTTTTCGATGGCCGCTTGAAGCTTGGTCAAGGTGCGTGCATTGAACTTCGCAGCTTTTGATTCGCTGATACAAGCCATGACTAGCTACCCTTCTATCAAGGCGATCAGAATCGTCTACAGAAAGGAACTGTATATGATGGTGGAAGTCTCCCCGTGAGAGATGCGAAAAGACGCAGTGTGTTGAAGATGCGGCAAGGTAAGCAAGGAAGCCACAATTTGGAGGATCTCCGATAGCTCCGAGCATGTGACTCCGGCACCCGCTCCCATCTCGGCGCTGTCGACAATCTTGGGGCAAAAGGTAGATACTCACCTCCACGTCTGACTCTGTCATCTGGATCAGAAACCAGAAACAAAGTAAGAGAGGGTGAAGATGGAAAGCAGAGAGAAGGAGTGGAAGTCAAGAAAGGATTGGAGATTATGCCCTCGAACGGGGGGCGGTGCATGTTGCCTCAGCTCTCAAGATTTGTGCTACTTGTGCCATCAAGGCTTACTTTGGGCTAAAGAAGGCTGGAGAGGGCTGGAGAGAGCCAGTCAAGATCCGCTAGATACTGTACAGTCTAGCATCGAATCCCTGTTCGGGAGGTTGCGTTCTTAGCAGAGATAAGCTTTTGCCCATGTTCGGTCGGTGTCTCCGTGATAGGGCATTTGGCCACCCGGATCGCCGTCGGAGAAGCGGTCTGATAGAGAACATCATGACATTTACCAATTAGAGCTTCGTTGTTGTTCCTTGATCAGTACCCCTGTGAGTTTCTCACGAGGGATGGGATGCTAGTCATAACTTAGGGCTAGATATGTTGGGCGCCGGACTCCATCGGAAGCAGCCTGTAGCCTAAACTAGTCTCAGCCCAGCCGGCACACGTAAGATACCGAGTCAGCTCACATTTCTGACTGTTTCGAGGCTTTTTTGCCGAGTGTGGGCCAGTTTACTAGATAGACCCACCTGTTGCTTATGCCACTTACGGTATATTCGCCAAGAGATCCGTTGGTTCGGTGAAATTGTCCTTTCAAGGTTGTTGCTGTGAAGCCCTTGTTCGGGATTCTCGTATCACCCCTATCTGTTTTTCTTTTGCATTATCTACGGAGACGAGGGCGCATCATTGTCGAGGATCCCGATATATGCAATCCTTGACCAGTAAATTCGGAACGTGAGCCGCATCATCTTCCTTCAATTCTCCGACGTGTTAATTCACTCTTGCAGGCTCTAGTACCCTTTTGCCTTGTTGACGTTATATGGCACGGTCGCAGAGACTCCTGAGAGAAGAATCGTCTATTGCTAGTTCTGTTGCATTCACAAGGGCGCTAGACATATTTATTGTCAACAGGATTGAGTCAGTCGCAAGCACAACTGGCTTGAATTGCAGAGCCTCGTGCTGGGACCTTTATGCGACCGATAGTCGGGTTACCTAAGGCTCGAGAAGGCCATGGTCAGACGCTCATCATGGGGGAAGTCATCGTGCTGATGATTGAGCTTCTGGGCCTGGGTTGGGCCTCGGATCTTGTCAATCCGGGGAAACGGAGTCCCCTCCTCGGCAAGACAGTGTCCATCGCGGCCGTAGTAGCGCTGAACATTGCCATGCAACCCTTGACAAGTGAGGTTAGTAGATTTAGTGGTATCTTTCTTTGTCTTGCCCGTAGCATAGTAATGTCACATCCCCAGAGCCCCTTTGTCCTAGAGGTCCGTTGTATCTGTTCCCATTACTCTTGTCTAGAGTGGTTCTTTATTACCGACATTGGCTGTTTGTCTTGAGGGTATATCTTCCAATTATGCGAATCATTGACCTTTGTTCTATATCGAGCGTTACTGGGCTATAGAGCTTATGTTATAAAAGGCTTTGCTCAAAGCTGTTATGTCTGGTTCCATAGCCCATGATTCATTGCATTCCCATAGCACGCCCGAAGTATACATCGGCTGGCGCATCCGCAATAACACGACTTCCAGCCGTCTAAGCGCAGCACTTCATGGGGACGTTACAGTATCCAGACACAACACATGCCTTCCAAGTTGACCGAAATATACGTGAGAGTTCACGGACGGAATATCCTAGTTTCTATTGTCGAAGCAACGGATGAATCCGAGCCTCAGGCGGACGTAGTGGAGCCAGACAGGGAGCCTGAGCCCGCTGTGAGTGTGGGGATGGATGTGGACGCGGACGGCGCCGTGGATCTGGACATAACCAAGACTGTCGAGGCGGACATCAGCATTGACAGGTCTGTGGATGATTGGTTATTTATCTATATCAGTATACTTGGTCGGTGTGACCACTGTAGAAGCAGACAAGAATGAAATGCCTCTTACTTTCACCCGTTTTCCTTTTGTGTTTTTCTCTTTTCAGGCTTTGATGTACCGGTGTTCTCAGAATTAGGACTAACCTATGCCCCCCGCTCCACGGCTTTTGCTCTGTGTACTGTGTTCTTACTTGCTTCTGTGGTTCAATTGCTGATAAGGGAGAGGACTCCGTGGTTTTTGTATCCGAGACAGGTGAACACCTTGTTGTATCAGCAGTATTGCTCGTTGATGTGTAAGCTAAGGTGCCTGACTTCTGCTGCGCGACATGTAGTTGAATATTCTGGTGAACAGCTGTAAATTCAATGGTAGATAATGTCAAATATCGACACCCTCGACCATTACTTGATCGGAGCCACAGGTAATGCTGAATTTAAGAATACAGGAACTTTGAGGCAGCTTTCCCGATCGTTTGGCTGCACACGGGCAAATTGATAAAAGGGTATTCCTGGCGGAACCAGGTTGAGCACAAAGCTATCGTGCCCCGAGATGTTGATAAATTTACCGTCCCCAAATACAAAGGTCATTATATCGCCGATACTCCTCTCTAGGCTATGGCCGTGTCGCTCCACTCAACGTCAATTCCCTGACTCACGCGGCAAAGCTCTTCATACTCTTCTCGCGTGACACTCGGAGGTGTATACTTCAATTCTAGCCCCAATACCCGTAGCTCCTGCTCCAAGCGTGTGATTCGGTCCCACGGATACTCCTCCGGGTTTGTGGGCAGAAAATGATGCGGGTCGGGGTCGAAGTCGAGCTGGATCGTCCGCAGCGCCGGCGGAGCGGCGGCGGCAATGAATCCGGCCATTTTCCGCAGCCAGTCCTCTTCCCGTTCCCCGAAATCTTCGCACGTCACCTTATGAAAGGATAGGTTCCAGACAAACGTGTGCACAGCTGGACTCAAAAGTCGCTCGGCTATTGTGGAGGGAGGAACAAACCCGCGACCAGAAGAGCATGATCGTGTCTGCGATTCGGGACAGGAGACCGTGCGCCAGCGCGCCGCGTGAAACTCGGCAGCAAGTGGAGAATGCCCGAGAATTATATGTCGTAGCACGTGCGGATGCGCCTTTAACCAGGCGTTGATTATGTTTGCGTCGACGATTGCTTCCGCGGCCATCTTAGTCGCGTATCCCGACCCAAATGCGATGCAAAAGTCGACTGGGTGGCTGGGGATGGGATGTGGCTGACGAGGCCCAATCACATCACTCTGTACCGGCACGGGCTAGGAAGTATCGAGATCAGCCTGGATGCTTTTTGTCTTTTCTCATGCATAGATACTAGCAAGGTAGAAAGCATTGTGTTGCGGGGAGAAGGGGGGTGGGGAGTGGTAGATCGAGATGGAAAAGGACAAGACAAGGAAAGGGAAGGAAAAACCTGTAGTGCAACACCACACTTGCGCGCCCTCTTGATAATCGCTTTGAAAACTTTCGTACCAGTGCCCGGTAACGTTTGTAGCTCCCCGTGCCCCTGTAGCTGACAGTCGAAGCGACAATCAAACCCATAGACGGGCGAATCCGGTTCCGTTGCCATCTCGATCCGTCTCAGGGCGGGGAGCTTCCGGAGAGCATATTTAAGAATTTCCCATCGACTGAGGTCAATAATCTGCCCCGACACAGCCTCAGTCCGTGAGTATGTCCTGTCCTTCGGCGTGAGGAATGCCACACCCCAGATCTTCAGGGTGCGGACCGCGCGACACCAGGTGAGGACGTCGGCTGCCGCTGTGTAGTCATCGATTGTGATATATTCCGCGGGGGATATTGGCCTAAGGTCCAGAACTAAAGAACGGACGAGTAAAGCCAAGGCCTGGTTTGACTGCAGAGTCCGGTGCAAGCATATAACTTGCGGTTGGCAGGGAAAAGAAAGCTTGAGGTCGTGATACTGAATGGGAAGGGAGAGGCGGTAGAGCCGCTGGCAGGTGAGGAGAATGGCGGTGAGGGTGTGTCGCGAGTTTTGCACGCAGATCCAGAAGATCTGATTGAGGATCTCGGGCGGCAGATTGAGAATCAATATTTGGGACATTGTGGCAGTTGCTATTGGGATGTTGATGGGTGTATAGGAGTTGGGGAGCATGAAAATGGTGGATTCCAGGCTATCTAAGAGGAATTGGAACTACTACCTCATTGTATATCTAGACGGCGGCCGGAGCGGTGAGCTGTCCTCAACCAGTGAGAGGAGGCGAGAGAGTCCAACAACTCCAGGCTACAGTAGGTACCTATATACCATACCTATACATATATAACTTTCACTTCTGCTTACAAATTGAGTGTAAAGGTGAGGTGAAAATGAGGGGAAAGTAAGAGAATCAAAAGTAGAAGAATCAAAGACTAGATGAATAAGAAAACAGGCTGAATAGAACTGATTGTTGATTGAAAAGAAAATAGGTATTAATAATAATCCAATAGCCATTTGAAACTCCATCTCATCAAAGCATATACAGCCGGCCCCTCCTGCCTGGAAGTTATTCCACCTTTCAGCATGCACTCCACTCCAACTCCAGTAAGAATAGTATTGATAGTGGCGTGAGACTTAAGCTTCAGCTCTATGCTGCCTGCATGAGGAGCATCACCCCCTCAGTTTCCATATCCTGGTCTGTAAATTCTGTTTCTCCTTTGCATACAAGTACCTGATTTCTATATCTTCCTCCTTAACTAATTACCCATATCAACCTGTGAGCATACAATAGTGGTAGGCTAACCTGCACCGCCCAACCTGACATCCACTGTACTGTCCCTATGCTAACAGTAATACCACTCTTTTGCTTAAGTCACCTTAGCATTGCAGTTGGTTGTCCTGACATGCATCCTTCCTTTCACTTTCACTCGCCTGGAACCTCATATGTCCTTTTTGTTTGTTTTGCGGTTTTATTTTTCAGATCATTCATTCTAGTGACTTTTGATTTTTGACATTCTATTGAAGAGAAAGCACCCAAACATCCTTTTCTATACAATTTACAAGAAAAGATATCTACAGTGTAAAACAGCACCATTAGCGAGGCTATAGTCCGCTAGGCCTCTCGGCAGCGACCCCGTCGACCCACTGCAGATCAACGGCCCACGTAGGTAGTGGGCCCGTTACCCGTGGGTGTTCTCCCGGTACGGCCCGGTTTTCAGACTGGGCCCGCTAGTCAGTAAACAATACGGATGATACCTGTTGGTATTCTATTTCTGGTTATATCTCGGCTAGGGCCATCGCATCATTACCAGCCACTAGCAAGATGGCACGGTCTTCCATCCACAAAAAAAAAATAAAAAAAACATGAAATACGTTCGTGACGAAGTTGGCGTGAATTCCGAAGATGGATTCAGTGGCATATAATGAGCATTCATCAAGTCTCCAAAAACCTTCTTCGGATCGGGCACAGATGTACTGTACAATAAGTTCCGTCGAGAACCTGATCGTAACTTCCGTGATCTACTCAATCCAAAACATCCTCATCCGAGGCCTCCGCAGCTTCCGATCTTCCTTTCATGTATGAAGCCAGACCTTGTAGCAGTCGTGCATAGGAACAATCGACATCACCGCTGGTATCAACCTAGGGGCAACATCATTAATTGACGGCTCAGTCAAACACCAGCAGCAAGCTTCATCTTTTTACCTTCACCAACACACCTCGCCTCTCATAATATGCAACAATCCTCGTATTCTCCGCACAGTACTGCTGATACCGCGTGTCAAAGATCGACCCATCGTCAACTCTACCGGGAAGCTGTCTGGTCAGGAATCTCTGTCTGGCTAGGGCGCCCGGACAATCGAAGAACAGGACCAATTCGGGCGAACCGATCTAGAGAGCCAAGCATTAACTCATCAATGAACACTGGTAGGCTAATATACTGAGCGATCGGGCATCCTTGCCGCTTCTTCAATTGGCGCTGCCTGCTCGAGTGTGCGTGGGACCCCATCAATGAGCAGCCGTAGCTTGTCTTGAGTGTCTTTCTTCAGATCCCCGATGGCGTCGCGCAAGATGGGCGCGAGATCCTCCATGTCTAACAAAACGCTTTGCTGGATCTTGCTGAGGATCTCTGGCTTCAGGGAGCTAGAGCGGGCGAGCTGTCGCAAGAGGTCGCCCACTGATAAGTGATGGAAGCCGAAGTCGGCTGCGAGCTTGGCGCAGAGTGATCCTTTGCCTGCGCCGGGAGCTCCTGGAGTTGAAACAATATCGTTTTAGCGGAGACGAGAACGGTGTTGTGTATATGATGATTGGAGTTGATTCTTACCAATGACATAGATGCGAGAGATGCGGCGGAAGTCCATGGTGTTTGTAGTGCTTGTGGTGCTTGTGGAATGTATTTGTTTTTTGTTGATGTTGGCGGTGGTAGAAGGTGATAGGTTAGTAGAGGCATCAGAAGGCTTCTTGACTTGTATAGGTTCAAATAGGAGATAGAAGTTAATTGTGTGAATAAGGGCGGTATGTCGGGGTGGTAGTGAATGAAGCCTAGGAATTGAGATGATACGATGATCTGAGACCACCCCGCGTTTGTACTCTCTTCATCCAAATCGACTGTACACAACAAATTTGCCCCTCCCATGAAATCACTCCACCATTGTCAAGAGCAACAGCTGCACTTTCAAATCTCTAAATTAAGATCAGAGTCTGTACTTATCCACTACACAACAACTCAGCCACAAAGAAAGTGCCCATCTCTTCAGCTCAAAACCCCGATCCAACACCCATCTCAAGAGTCACACCAAGCTTCTACCCCAAAAATGCTCCTCCTAGAAGTCGAACGGAAATTCCGTCGCCTGGCCGTCGACAAACTCCACCTCAACAGCGGCCACCCACCCTTCCACAGCCTCCTCTACCGCGGCCAGCAAACCATCCACGATACCTACTACGACTCGGCCGACTTCCTCTCGACCCGAGGCGTCTGGATCCGCCGACGCAACAACAACTGGCAGGCCAAGATCCGGCGCGGCGGGGACTACTCCAACTCCAAGTTCGAGGAGCTCTCCACGCCCGCCGCCATCTCTGCCTACCTGGCCGAGCTCACGGGCGGAACGAGAACTGACGCGAGGGACCAATTTGGGCTGACGCCGATGGCGTCCTTTACAACAGTTCGCGAGAGCTGGACCGCGGACAGCGAATTTACCATCGTGCAGGATGTCACGGACTTTGGGCATACCGTCGGGGAGGTAGAGCTAGAATTGCGGTGGGACTGCGGGGTCGATCGTACGGAGAGTGAGGTGGAACGGTGCAGAGCGGCAAAGATGGCCGAGATGGATGAACGAATTACGGCGTTTATGAGGCGGTATTCTTGGGCGTTTTGTGCGGGTGTGCCTAAGGGGAAGTTGACGGCTTACTTTGAGAGGGGGCTTGGGAAGTAAGGATGGTTGTGATTCTTGCTGTTTGAGAAGAGAGTGGGTTTGGGGATTATGGATTGTCTTGGGGCGCTGGAAGTCGGATCTTGGGATGTCTTCTGTTTCATGGGTTTTGTGTTCAGGCTTGTCTAGAGTACAGAGTATGTGAGCTTTGCGGTGTTGTCCAATGATACGATCTCCTCTCTATGCTTTGTGATACAACATGATGCCCATCCTGGATTTCCCCAATCGGAATAGATGTGCTTCGTTCTGAGAGAACGTGTCGTGGCGCCTGAGTTGTAGTCTCGAAATCGAAGCATGGTTGACCTGGATCACCATCAGCTTGTAATAATGATGAGTATCCTGCAGCTTTGCAAGACTCACCATTCTGGATTTGTAGCATGCAGCGGACCTCTTGAGAGAGAAGACAGGCAAGGAGGCATTCTAGAACCACCACTGATTCTCTGGTCTCACGGCTAAAACACTCCAGACTTGGCAGAAGACCTGAGAAGCTCCTCAACAAACTGCACTCGTTTTCCCAGGTCTTCCATTCCAACCGGAATAGTCACATAGGGGATTCCATGATTCTGCAGTGCAGTCCGGAAAGCTCTGGCAATGGAACGCCACTCTTCAACATCGTTACACGCCACGCGGACACGATCGGTCGATAGCCAGCTCGCGTTCTCAGGCTCGCAAACGATGACATACGCCTTCTTCATCTTCTCCCGCAGGACGTGCCATTCCTTCATTTCTGCCAGCTTCTCAGCCTCCGGTCGTCCCAGAAAGACCTCAGCGTACACGATAGGATCGATTCCAGATCTATCTGAAATAAACCATTTGTTTCCGAGATTCACCTCAGCTTGATGCTGAGCTAGCATGGTGCGTGTCTGAAGCTCCAGCCCCTTAGTAGGATGTCTGACATCACTTGCAGTGAAGCCGTCCGTGCGCATGATGTTCCGGACAAGCTCGTCAACGATCGCGGGGCATTCGGCATTCTCCCCATACAGCTCCGAGACCAGATTGGGCGATAGGTGTGCGCGGAGGCCCTCGACAAGGGTGGTCTTTCCGGTACAATGGGCTCCGACGAGGTAGATGTTGCGTGGCTGGTTTGGGGTGCTCATGGTGGTATAAATTGATCGATGTTGAGCGTGGTGTAAAACAGGCCACGGGGTAAACTCGCGATCCCCAACTTCGGGAAATACGGTATTGTGAGCTGATGATGGATTGATCAGTTTTTCGGTATCCTGTATCGGACAAAGTTCTTGACTTCGTGTTTCTGGGAACAAGAAGCTATTTGCCCAAGAGTAGTGAGAAACGGTCATCTACCTCTTCCATTGGAGAAATATACATAGGCTCTGTGGGCCTCATTCACTGCGTTGCCTTCATTTCGCTGTCGTTGCGTTGGGAATCTTCCGGAACTTATTCATTGTTCTGCACACGAACAATATGTGCTTGTTGCTCTTCCTACTGTCATGGATTCTGGCTCTTACCATATACCTGGCTTTGCGGAGCTTTTTGGTGACTCACAACCCTTCAAAGCCCTCAAAGTGCCCGGTATCCGTGAACTACCACTTCACCCGACGGTGCAACAAGGCCTGCGGCTTCTGTTTCCACACCGCGTCTTCCTCGCACATCGAGTCCCTCGCAAACATGAAGCGGGCCCTCACCCTCCTCAAGGATGCAGGCATGCGGAAGATCAACTTCGCCGGCGGCGAGCCCTTCCTCTACCCGGCTAAACTCGGCCAGATGGTCGACTACTGCAAGGAGACCCTCCGCCTGGAATCCGTCTCCATCGTCACCAACGGGAGCCAAGTGACGGAGCGGTTCCTCGCCCGACACGGATGCAACATCGACATCCTGGCCGTCTCGTGCGACTCGTTCAACGAGTCGGTCAACATCGCCATCGGCCGTGGCTCCGGCACCCAGGTCACCAAGCTCTACGAGATCCGGGACCTCTGCCGGGCGTACGGAATCAAGTTCAAGATCAACACCGTCGTCTGCCGGCTCAACTTCAAAGAGGACATGAATCGGTTCATTGAGGAGCTGCAGCCGTTCCGCTGGAAGTGCTTCCAGGTTCTGCTCGTCGCGGGGGAGAATGACTCGGAACGGCGGCTTCGCGATGCCCGCAGGTTCTTGATCCGGGACGAGGAGTTTGCTCATTTCTGTGATGTCCATCGCGGACAGAGGGCATTGGTACCGGAGTCGAATGCGCTTATGGCCAAGTCATATTTGATCCTTGATGAGTATTTGCGCTTCTTGGATCGTGATGGTCGCGAGCCGTCGCCTTCGATACTGGAAGTCGGGGTGCAAAGGGCACTTGAGAGTGTCTATTGGGATGAGAAGAGCTTCGTCTCGAGGGGTGGGATGTACGATTGGTCGAGAGATCCGAAGCCCTGCTCGGATACCCATAGGGATTTGGATTGGTAGGTGGTAGGTGGTGTACTGAGTTCATCCTGGGGATCCAAAATTGATATATAAATAGCAACAGAGCTGAAAGTGCACCATCCGAACGCTCACTTTTACAGCAATGCTCGCAGGTCTGAGCTGGATCAGAGAAACAGAATGAACTCCAAAGAAGATGAAAGCTATGTTGTTGACATTCATGTAATTGCAATTCCCAACTTTCTCAAAGTACAGTCAAATTGAAGCCAAAATGAGGTCATCCTGTACCTGGGTCGGTAAGCACCGAGGATAGTTTAGCAGGCAGAGAGCGGGTAAGCCGGGCCACCGCCTGCCCCGAAATTAAGGCCGCATCGCCTAATTGAGGCGCGTCTTCCGCCCCTCCACAATTCCTTTGACGCGTCAAAGCCTACGGTAGCTCCGTCCCTCAGAGAACAAACCCACCATCCATTCATTGCACACGGTCTACAAGCTCGTGCAAGAGCTTGCATCGGCATACCTACGCTTTTTTCCTCGCCCTCATAAATATTCCCATTTGCAAATTATCACTGCCGCGAAAAATTTGCTGTTGCCGTCCGCGCCTTTTGTCCGCGTCAATACGCGCCCACCTTCCGATTCAACCACCACCACCGCCACCACAGATTCGTCGCCACGGGATGGATAGTTAGGGAGATGGGCCATCCGTGCCAGGAATACTAATGGAATCATGGCGGGAGCGAGGCTTTGTACCGGACTCAGACTCGGAGGACGGGTTCGACAGCCAGGAGACGCTCAATTCCCGCAAGGATGACGAGCGGGCGGTCGAAAGCTCGGCGGCTGCTGCGGCGGTGGTGGTCAAAGCTGTCGCAACCAACACACCGGTCGCTGGAGCGGAGGGAAGAGGCACTGATCCGTTGCAGAGTGTGAACGGACGCGATCCAGCCCATCCTTCTACACTCGACTCCAGCGTTGAAGAAGGTCCTACGCATATTCTCCCCACGGACGAACCGGCGGTACGGACCAACAACGCATACGAAGAGCGACTAACGGAACAGCCGGCAGAGGAGACCACCCCTCGAGCGGGTGGGAAGTTGGCTGAGGTGGACAAAGTCCTGGGAGATGCTCCACGCAGCGCCTCATCGACCCCAAGGGCAAAGGGGAAAGCAGATACCTGGGATGATTCTAGTTCAGAGGACGAACTGCAGTTTGAGTATATGCGACCTCGAAAACCGGTCCGGGTCTATACTCGTGTCAAGAGTGTTAGCCAACCACAACCAGCGGAGGAGAATTATGACTCTTCCACGCCGTCGTCGCCTCTATCGTCGCTTGATTCCCTGCGCCTGGACTTTGACGATGAGGAGGATCAAGGGGACAACGCTGCAGACAATGCTCTGACGCAACGTGAAGAGGAAGCTTCGAGTGGTCAGACAGCGCCGGAGGATTTAATGGAGTTGGATATGCCAGGGGAAAACTTGCCGGAACAAAATGCTACGAAACAGGATGTCATGGAGAAGGACTTCACGGAGCCAGTCGCGACGGAAAAGGACATAGAGGAGCAATGGCCGACGATGCAGACGCTTATTCAACACAATATGACCGAGCAAGACCTGATGGAGCAAGACTCTGCACAGGAGCTCCCACCGCTTGACATCTCCGAAGACCTATTACATGAACTTTCTCAACCAGCGCGGAGATCTCTGCGAGAGCGCAAGGCTATCCAGTTGCATCCGTATATGCTGGAAGACGTGAAATATCGCAACCTTATGCGAGCGCGAGGAGTCAAACCAGTGCGCGTGGCCCAGCAGGAAATCAATCGTCCGGGTGTTCAAGAAAGTCAGAACCAGGACTATGTCGATCAACCAGAGCCAATGTCCGATAGTCTGGGAGCTGAATTTGAATATCTGCCGTCATCTCCGCCCGAGACCCGACTTACTTTAGAGAAAAGACTAATCGAATCATCTCCTGAGCGTCAACACCATCAGGCACCACGAGCTCAGTCTACTAACCGGCTCCCGGGTCCTACTATAAAGAGGCGAAAGGTGTCCAATAATGCAAATCCTCAACAAACTCCTCGGACTCAGACTCAGGCCCGGTTACAGGTCGTCATCGACAACGGCTCCTCCCCCGCTCGCCAAGCAGATAAGCCTATCTTCGATATCCCTAGCCCACCTCGCTCTGAGGACGACGATCCGTCTGATGTCGAACCTTCCACCACATTTCGATTCCCTAGAGGCTTCACGCCTGCTTTGAATACTCCTAGTACTGGGCCACGAGCTGCGACCACCGATCGAGATGTCATGGACTGGTCTGCGCCTGAAATTGAAGGCAGTATGGATGATGGGCATCTCGAGGCCGCTCCCAGTCCTCTAGTCGAGGAAGGGTCGCAGGCTATTAGCGCAGAGGAGCGGGAGGAGACTGACGGCGAAAAGACAGATGAGGATGAAGCTGCAATACGGCGGCGTTATCAGCGACGTATTAAGGGAGTCCTTCCGGCATCATGGCTGCGATTGGATCAGCAAAAGCAGAAGGAGGTGCAGTTTGGCTCAACGCAGCGGAACAATGAAAAGATGTCTGCGAGAACGGACGAGACGAAGGGTGTTGCTAGGCGAGTGCTGAAACATGGCGGCAATGCTAGACTGCCGGGTTCGATAGACGCACTGCGACAGCTTGCCGACTCTGATAGCGAGGCCGACGAGGAATCCATTTCACGTCCGCTGGTGGCTCGACAAGGCGACGAGTATCCATCACTGTATGAGGATATGGATGACGACATCCCAGAAGACAACCGGATCGATGAAATGTTTCCCCCAGTCCCTCGTTCTACGTCAGGATTGAGAACTCGAAAGCAAGGGAAGAAAAAGACAACCGTCAGAACAAATGCTGTTTCTTCTAGTCTTGTCTCCAAAAGATCTCATATCAAGAGACAAGCAAGGCTAACGGATCGCATTTATCGGACACAGAAACAAGAGAAACGAAGAGCGCCAGCTCTACCCAGGATTGGTGTTTTGGATGCACCAGATGTTGCTTCTCGACCTCGAAGCGAACAGCCACAGTTTCTCAGGGTTGCCGCACGCAAGGCGCGTACTCGCCAGGATAAGGGAAGGAGAAGTCCGTCTCGCAAGGTTTTCAAGTTTAATTCACACGCAGATACCCAAGATGCGAATGCATCGTTGCATCAATGGCGAGCAGGTAATCTTCGACAAACCCGACTGCCTCAAATTCAAACCAAACCGTTCAAGCAACAGACCACGCGAGAAGGCCATGCAAAGACACAAGATCGTGTCGGCATTAATGAAGGTCGAGCGCCTGTAAGGACCCTGGCTTCTTCTCTGATGTCATCATACCTTTCTAGAGACTCCCGAGAGCATGGTGTTCGCGTTGAGGACCACCCTCCTGATCAGGATTCAACCATTCCCCCTCAAAGGCCAAATGATGACCAAGTATCTCGTGAAACCGGTAAACCGGAGCAGCCAAGTAATAGATGGATTGTCAAAAGAAACTTCGCAGTCACCTCTTTTACGAGAAATGGCTTTAGGCCTGCGATGCTCGAAGAGGTGAACCCAGCCGGTCGACCTGTGTCCTCAGTGTCTTTCCAACGATCACTATCGCAGTTGAACCGAGACTACCGCGGCAAAAGCCTTCCTCGGATCAGGCGTGAAAACGTGGTCATGGATAGATTCATCGCGAGTCGCAGTTCGACGCCTGTTCCGGCTGAGAAATCAAATCAGCCCGCTACGGCTCAGATGCCTGACAAATCGAGAGCCAGACGCCCATTGGTACAGACCCGGTTACAAAGTCGTCAGGTGAAGAAGCGTCCACCAAGACGGTTGGAAGTCAATACGGTCCAGGAACAGGAGCCCCTTCATCAAGAGACAATCACAATGCCAGACTCGCATTGGGTATCGGAGGAACCACAGCCTTCTAGCTGCCCCGTCGGGGCTCTTGAAGGGTTGCAGCGAACGTATCCCATTGACTTCAACATTACTCCGTTGGTATCAGGAACGTTCTTTCATGAGTCAACCTTTATTGGGAGCGGGGAGTTTTGTCGCTCGCTGAAGATTCTCACCAGAAACCTCGACCATGACGCTGGATTTTTAACTTTGCATCTTGAAGACGAACGTCACCGTTGGGGTGCTTGGAATGATGCCGTTTCCTCCGGTCTGGGACTTGCTTTCGACAAAATTGTTGAGGAACTGGACAGACCGGTCGAGGGTCCAGCACAGTCTCTCACTGGAAGTGTTGACAAGCAAGGGTGTATAGTGTACCGGTCCTTGGTCAAATACGTCACAGACACCCTATCTTTCATCGATCCGATCGATCGAACGGGGTTCGTGAGGCGAGCACATAGCCTTGTTTCCAAGGTCAATGACACTTTAGCGACGCTGGTCCCGACAACCGAGCCGGAGATGGATCACCTCCTGACAATCTCTGCTTATAACACTGTATTCGTGAACATGCTGCTTCAGATTGCAGGACACGAACTTGTGGAAGGCAGCGTTGCTGACGAGGTCATGACTTCATTGAAGCTGTCGTCGAAGCTGACCATTGCTGTTATCGCAAGCGAATTGGGGCAATCCAGTATTCGCAAGCACCTTCAAGATCTGGAGTCTACTGAGGCTCATGAAAGAGGGATTCGCAGCGGCAGATCCTCCCTTCAAGCGTATGTCACTGTTCGACATGTGCTGCGCAGCAATGAGAGTATGAAAGGTTATTTCGAGGACCTGCTAACTCAAGCCTACACACTAGCTGACGAGGGCGACGTGAGCAACTCCAAAAATGTCCCTCAGCTGGAAACTGCGTGGCGAAACGTATTCACATCCTTGCCTCTGAATGAATTCGATGTTCGCGGCATTGCCCAAATTGGCTCACGATTCCGTGAACAGCAAGACAACTGGCCCGTGATCAAAATGCTGCTACGTCCGGCGCTTGAAAGCTATGAAGCCAGTTCTGTCGGACAGCCAGTCTCATATTACATTTACTGCCGGGCTTTATTTCATAGGTGCTTTCACCTGATCAATGGCTGGGGCTGGCGGGATTGCAAGCAAGTCCTGGATACTCTATACGATTTCTTCGCCAAGAATACGCTGTACAATCTGAGGCAAGAAGAGAGCTACAAGTCTCCATCTTTCCTTAATGAACTCGACCGCAATCCTTCGTTGCACGTGCAGCCTGGCGAGCCATGCTTCCATATTTTGCTCAAGATCATTGCAAGTGGATTGAAGTCGTTGTCGAAGTCCTACGATAAGAAGAAAGTGCGGAATTTCGCCTGGCGCCTGTTGCCGAACCATGGACGGATGTACCCTAAGGAAAAGCCCATTCAACAGACCGACTTGGATGCCTTGAGAAACCATCACGACCTGCTTTGCACGCTGTACTATGCAGTTCCTGACGGATGCCGGCCCCGGTTGGAAACCATTCGGGATCTTGTTCACCCTGCAAGCTCCCACAGGGAAACCTGCAATATCAGTCTTCGTTCCTGGGATCGACTGGTCCGCTTCAAGCTGTCGACTGACGAAGAAGTCTCGGGGCTTGAGCCATTTGCGGACTGGCACTGTTACTTTGTGACTGAGCTATTGAAGCAGCATGCAATGGCTCGGCAAGAGGTTGAAGCCCAGAATACAGTTGCTAATAAGTTTTCTGATCAATTGGTTGAGAAAACGATAGCACAGAATCAGCGACAAATCGAATCGTTGCTGAAGACAGCTCTGAGCAACCTAAAAAGTGCTGTCAAGGCAGCACCGACATTACAGCATGCTCATAAGCTAGTGTCACAAATGCCCGTGAAAGCGCTACTAGGGCTTTTCAATCCCCAGCTTGCTCGCGTTAACATCATTGTCACTGAGTCTCTCCTGGTGATTCTTTCCTATCTTGAGAAATGCAACGCTTCTCAAGCGCAGGCCCCAGGAACAGCAGGGCCACCCGTCGTGCTGGACGAAGATAGCCAAGAGTATGGGGATTGGACCGACATTGAAGCTGTATGCGGGGCAATGACTACTACCGCACCACCTGAGATCGAGTATGTGGAGCAGACTTTCCACCCCGCTGTGTCCCGACTTGTCTCCAACTGCTTTGGTGAAGACTATTGTCCCGAGGATGCAATCCTTCTCAGTGCTGTCGAGTGTTGGACCTCCATCGCACAAACACTTGTTAAGCACGGACTGCGACATTGGGACAGCTACCTGACTCCTTACAATGGCGATTCTTGGGCAGCGCTTCGATCAACTATGCAGACAAGAAAGTTTACACCCTTTTTCTTGGCAAGCTGTATCGAGAAAGACGCTCGGTGCATCGTGGACTGTAAAGTCCAGATCCTTGGCATGTGGATGGCCAGCTTGGTTGAAAGGGTCGCTTTGTTGAAATACCAACACCGCTTGACAGAGGCGTTATTGAATCACGAGGAGGCCGATCCAGTGTTGCAGAACCTGCCATTTGCCATTGACCGCAAGCAGGGACGATATTCGCTCAGCTTGGAGGACATTAGCCAGCGTCGGTTGTCGCTGATATCCAGTCTCTTGTCCAACATGCGTTCGCACCTCCAACACCTTGAAGACGCGGGCGCACGCGAATATTCGAGCACAAAGCAGGAATACGCGGAGGCAATCCAGAGAATGATGTCATCGATGAAGGCCAATTATCAGGAGCTAGGAAATGGCACCCAGAGCGTCCAGGGGGCCTACGTTGATCTCGTCCATCGAGTTGTAGGGTTCCTGCAGCAACACAGCAGACAAATCTGTCCTATTGATCCGTTTTTCATCGACCCTGCTTCCTTCCCGCTGCCGTCCACGGACCCAACCTACATCGTCGCCAGATTGAAGAGTTATGAGCCCAAGGTCTCAGTCGAGAGTGGGGCGAAAACGCTAGTGGTGTTCGTCCAGAGCGTCTCGGAGCGGGCGGCCATAGATGGCCAACAGGATTACCTCGTCAACCAGCTGCATTCCTCGATGAGCGAGACCTATGAGAGCGGCAGCCCGGACAAGCCCACGCTGAGGTCGACAATGCTGCAGGCTGTGTTCCCTGCTTACCTCGAGACAGCGTTCAGCAGTCGGGCGGCGTGGGTCCTAAGCCGGCCGATTGTGCATACCATCCGCCTTGTCTTCAAGGAGCTTCTGTTCACCTTCGATTCCACAGATGCTGCGTGCGTGGGGTCGGTCTTGAATATGTTTGCCTGCGTTTTTGGACCATCCTATCGTGCATTGCAGCTTCCTCTGCTCCGGAACGTCAACCTGCTTACCGATCCTGCCGCAGCGATCACTGCTGCTTCGTTCTTGGACATGATCACGTCCGCCTTGCCGATTGTGGACTACATCGACCGCGGCACCACAGACCACCGAGCAGCCAGCGACAACATCCTCCTCCAGCTGCGGGCATTTCGCCAGCTTGCTGTCATCGCCCTCTCCATTTCCCTTGAAAGAATCGAAGAACAACCTCACCTTCCCGCAGCCATCTCCCCTGGTGGCGGGGACTTCACGCAGCACGCCGCGGCCTTCACTTCATACCCAGCGGCCCCCACAACCCCGGGTTTCTTCCCCGAGCTCCGCCAAAGTGCAACCCGCGAGCTACAGTCCTACATCTACGAGAACTGGTCTTGTCACCAGGGCAAATACTACTTCACCCGCCGAGGCGGGCACCAACCCCAGGAAGTCGAGGTGGAACCCGCAGTGGCTGCTCAACTCGAGCAATCTCCCCTGCTTGCGTTGCGGAGTGCAACCCAGAAATTCCTGGATACGTTAGGTAAACTTAGTCTTATTGAGGACGATGCGGATGACGAGTGAAGCCTTCCTGTTTGGCTTTACCTGGTTCACGGTGTTGATGAGTAGGCTGAGTTGGGCTATTCTAACGCTTATATATTCATGCATAATGATATCCCCCTTGTTGAGAGTCGATGTACCGGCGTATGGCTGTGGGTGATGGGGTTGATAATGGATTGATAATACTAATACCATGTCTCTTTCCCTTTGCATACTTCTTCCTTCGCTGGGTCTGTATCTGGTGATACCCATCTTGCTGTACGGGTGCAATACTCTTTCCACCCAGAAAGTCAGTTCACACAACCAAAAGTAGTATGAGACATGAAAGTTCATGAGAATTCGCGAACAATTCCTGATCGGTATAGCATAAAAGCCAATAAGACCCACCACTCCAAGACCCGCGTCAATGTTACCGAAGAGAGTTGACGACAGAGCGTTCAGCCATAGGGACATAGAAGATCTAAGTATCCAGTCCACTGCATCCGTCGTCATGCGATATCGAATACCTAATTATGATATGCATTATATGTAAGCCTAGTAGTACTATTTGCGGTAGTCCTCATCAAATTCAACGTCTATCGTTCCACTATCCAAAGTTCTCTAATCTTCCCTCCTGCTCCCCCTTTGGGAAGGGATATGATAAGACCGCAAGTAGCATGTTTTCTGGCTTGCAGTATGGATGTATGTAGGTGTGCCACACATTGTATACCCGTACCCGCAACCTTATTGTTAGTTCATGTCGGAAATCTAAAAAAAGAAACCTTCTAGAGCTGCGGGTTCCTCGTACTCGTGTTTCCGTCGTCAGTGTTCCCCGGGTGTCGAAGTGGTCTAGAACTTCGGTCAATACAGGTCTGCGAGGGGGGGGGGATTATGCTCGGCATGGAGACATCAGGGCCAACAATCGACCGTACCAGCACAGCCGAGTGACTAATGGGTATGGGGAGGCTGGGAAGACGGGCAATTGTGCTAGTTTCGGTGGGCTCGGAGGGCAAAGGAATGTGTTCCCATCCGGTAAAGGCAGTTCCACTGGACAATGGCTGAAGGTATTCCTTAGGGTAGTAGAGAGAGCGACTGGTGCACTAGTCGTTCCCAACTAGGTAGATCGCCCCAATATGCCACGGGAAAGATCTGTGGCACAGGTAGCCTATAGATAAAAGATGTGGCTGTAGCTGAGAGAGCCACAAAACGCCGTGGGAATCCACAGAAAATTATAGTCACTTAGCTGATGCAGTGCCTGGTAGTACACAATTAGACGCAAATAGAGAAATAGCGACCGATCCATCCAAAACAGCAGAATCAAATAACATATTATGAAACTCAACAATATCACAGAGCCCCCCAACTAGCCGAGCCGGATTCCATGGCAATTATCTTTTTCTCTAAGAAGACCAACTGAGCATGATTCTGTAGCTGTGGCACTTAAGTCCGGTGTATACTTTTTTGCGCGGTGCACCAGATCAAGGAGTAATCAAATCACGATTAACAAGATATAAGGGCTTGACGCCCGTGGAGGTTAGTGCCATGGGCGCTCATCTGGAGAGAACTCACTGAGGTTTGCAGGAAGACTAGAAGGCGAAGCCACGGTTAGTCCTGCCATTGAAGTCACTGGACTTTTGTTACAGGCAAAGCATTTGGAGGTTCCCGAGCTGGTTTAACCACTTCCACTACCAGTTCCAGTACTGGTGCTGCCGGTTCGAGTACTGGTGCTGCCGGTAGTGCCGGTTCCAGTACTGTTACTGCCGGCTCCCGTGCTGATCCCGCCAGTCCCGGTACTGTTGCCAATACCTCCACTATTCGGGGCAGAAACAATAGCGTCGGTAACCTCCTCTCCGCTATCGCCAGCATCAGCAGCTTTGGTAGCAGCCGTAGCGGCGCCGTTCCAACCACCACCCCCAGCGGCGGCGACCGCAACAGCAACAGCAGCGGTAATGTCTCCATTTGCCCCAGAGGCAGCAGCAACAGCGGCCGCGGCCGCAGCAGCGGCATTAGCTCCATCAGCGCCATCGGAGGCGGCGGACGCAGCGGCGGCGGCAGCAGCACTCCCTCCACCCGCGGAGGAGGCGACAGTAGCACAGGCTTCGGCGACAGCCTTGCCATCTCCGCCACCAGACGCGGCGGCGGCAGCAGCGGCAACAACCGCGACATCCGTTCCATTGCCGCCAGCGGAGGCAGCGGCAGCCGCGGCGGCGGCGGCGACACCCCCTCCGCAGGAGGTGACGGCGGCAGCAGCAGCGGCGGAGGCGGTATCCGCTCCACTGGCACCCGAGGCGGCGGCGGCGGCGGCGGCAGCAACTGCAGCGGTATTCCATCCGCTCGCACCTGCGGAGGCGGCCGCCGAGGCGGCTGCGGCAGCATCACTCCCTCCGCCTGCGGCGGCGTCGGCCGCAGCTGCAGCTTCAGCGACGTCCCCTCCATTCGCACCGGAGGCGGCCGCGGCCGCGGCTGCGGCAACGACCCCGACATCCTTCGCGCTACCTCCGCCGGCGGCGGCCGCTGCGGCTGCAACGGCGGCTGCTTGGGCATTCTTTCCTCCGCCTGAGGCGGCGGCTTTCGCGGCGGCGGCCGCTGCGTCCTTTCCACTGCCGCCGGAGATGGCGATGGCGATGGCGACGTTGACGACGATTGTAGTCGGGCCAGTGGAGACGTGAGGGATAGGGACCGGGCTAGAGGTGCTAGTCGCGCCAGGTGTGCTTGGAGTAGTAGTAGGAGTAGTAGTAGTAGACGAGGTGCTATTCTTGCCAGGCGAGCTGGGGGTAGAAGAGGAAGAAGTTCCAGTCCTACCGTCGCTGATGGTAGAGGAAGAGGTAGTCAAACTCGCAGTGCTGGTCAAACTGGGCGAGGTGGTAGTAGGAGAAGAAGTGCCAGTCGGACCTTGCCTGGTGGCAGTAGGCAACGAGTCAGTGATGCCAGGGGCGCTAGTGGGCCTAGGCAAGCCGGTACCAGGAGAGGCGGTCTCCTGTCTCTCTTCCAGAGCAGGAGAGTTTGCAACTGGGTTTGCTACTGCGGACAGCAGCAGCACGCTGAGGACATAGAGTGAGGACTTCATGTTGCAGATGGTTCAGGACTTTGTTTGCTTGGTTACAATCTCGATTGCCGTAGGTCACAGGAGGGCTATTTGCGTAGCTTTTATATTGACACGCAGCGAGTTGCAATATGTCATTCTGGCCAAAGATATCCCTCTAACAGGTCTAGAATCGAAGCAGGCCTAGAAGCAGATGTCTCGCATCTTTTAAAGGTTTCTTGGCAGACGACACGATATACGATATGATAAACGACGCGATATACGACACGATATTCGACACGATATAGACACGATATAGACACGATGTTTAGCACTGTAACCCGTGAGCCTTCGCCTTGGAAGGCCTCTTTTACACTGTACCAAGCCACCCTTCAGTTTCTATGAGCCACTCTTGCTCACACGGATACGAAAGTCAGTCAATTTGTTATAGGGTTCATGTTACATCGTATCAGGCTGAGGAAACAAAGAAAGGTGTATCAAACGCAATCTGGGGTTCTAGCTTGCTTCCGAAAACAGTGGAGAAACGGTCGAGAACAATAGATCGACCGGTGTGGGGCCGCTGAAGACCAATCTTTCGGGCTGGAGAGTCTGAACGGCTAGGGCTATGTCTCCGTTACCATGGGTCGGGTGCTGGGGTGAACCAAGATAACCTTAATTCTTGACACGAGGCTTACGATGTCACGATCATGGAAGTGGATAAACCGGTTGCTGCAGGTTGTTGCTGCTCCATGTGTGATCTAAATAAGCACGCCATAACTGGACTCTGGGTAGTTACTGGCATACGTATCTTTCCTATCCTACGTGTTAACTGGATCTATTCCCAAGCGTCATCAAGCCAATCTAGATCCAATTAGCGCATTGATAAAGCTCTGAGCTAGGATTCGGATAGTGGACTCATTGGTACTGGACCGACCATTACTTTGCATGTCGGGAGGAAGCTGGACTGTTCCATACGGGATGTTCTAGAGCTGGTCGTCTCCCGATACCATGGAAGTGTTTGCCAGGTCGCAATACCCCGCTAGTTCGCAACGTCTAAGGACACGGTGTGCCGTAATACGACCTCTCCTGCATTACTATCGTACGGTATACTCATGCCGCTTGCGGGAAGCATCCAGCGTAGTGGTAAACCCTGAGCCCCAGCTAAGCTGCGCGACGTACTGCCGACACATTGATTGGCAGTCCTAGCACTGGGCATGGCCTCAACGTGGAAACACCGCAATCACGTCACGATCGGGGTCGAGCTCGTGCCTCGAAACCGAAGATTCGCATCTTCCTCGATGAGCCAATCTCCGGTCTAGATGGGAGCAGCGTACAGCACAGTACGGGTTTTAGGAAAGCTCGCCTATGTGGACAGGTGGGGAGTTACTAGGAATTATTCATCAGCCATCTGCACCACTGTTTGCTCGGACTAACCTTCTGCTTCTATAAAAGAAAGGCGGGCATACCGTTTTTTTTTTTTTTTTTTTTTTTTGTGAGATCACTTCTGACGCGATGGTGCACCCATGCCCCATAGGCAAGGGCCGACGCTGAATAGGGGCAGGTATGGCTCAAACCCACCCATGGTGAAATCGCACACGACCTCGAGTCAGTGGTCCGCGCAACGGACTTTCGAGGACCCATTGAGGATGAGGGCTTGGAATATGCGACACCGCTTCTGTAGCAAGTCAAGGTTGTTCTGCTCCGAATGAACCGTGCCCTGTTCCGCAATGCCGGGGTCATCAACAATAACATGATCATCCAGATCGGACTAAGTCATTTCAATGTCTTCTTTCATTGGAAAATTGGCGATACTGCTTAGAGAATATCTCGAGGATGACATACTTAAATATTACGGAGGTGTAAGGGTGGACAGTGAATATCCCAATTAAAAAGTCTGATCCTCTAGGGAAGTGAATGAAGCAATTATATACAACGAAGAGAAGCCCCTCCCTCTCTTTCTCAGCCGAGGGAAAGAAAAAGTGATTAAAAGAATCCATATCGAAGAAAACCCACATCCATTTTCACACCCCGAAAGAAACAAAACTAAGAAGAAGTCGGGCACACCGTCGTCGTCGTCTTCACGACCACCGTCTTCGTCGTCGTGAACGGGATATGGTTCGTCGTGGTGGCCGTGTACACGGTCTGAACGGCGGCAGCAGCAGCAGGAGCCGCTGCTGCGTTTGCATCGGAGGTAGTAATAGTTGTAGTGGCGGGCGGGGCAGAATGGGTGATGGTGCGGGTGTTGAATTGCGTGTGCGTCTGGGTTTGCGTTTGCGTTTCGGTTTCGGTTTCGGTTTCGGTGGCAGTTGTAGTGGCGGTTGTGGTGGCAGTTGTGGTCACGGTGGCAGTGCTGGTGACGGTGCTGGGGGCAGGTGGGTTTACTGCTGGGGCTGCTTGAAGCGCGACTTGGGTGTTAGTGGCTGTGGCAGTGGTAGTGCTAGTGGTGGTGACGGTGGTCGTCGCGGTGGAAGTGGAAGTCAGGACGGCAGTTGAGGTGGTAGTTACAGTAGCAGTGGTGGTCGTCGTGGCAGCGGCGGCGTTGGCAGCGGGGACGTTGGCGGCGTTGGTGGCGCCGGTGGAGCTGCTGCCGGAGCTGCTGGTTGGGATGCACATGCAGCCTCTGTGACGTTTGTTAGTCTGACCTTCATCCGGGGTGTGAATCTGGGGTAGAAGGTGCTTACGGCAAGGCCTGCCCGAGGAGCTCGAGGCCCAGGAGTTGCAGGGAGGGGGTGTTCTCGCTGGCGCACATGCCGGATTGGAAGCCCTGGGCGATACACTGTTGATTCTGGCGGTTAGCATATACGGTGCCCGGTGGGTGAGAGGGGTGGTGGTAAGGAACAGGGTCGACTTGCCTGGACGATACAGACGTTGGCGTCGCAAGATCGCTTGGCGATGCTACCGTGTGAGGGCAATGCGAGGGCAGTGTAGCTGCTGCATGCGAGCAGAAGAGTTGCGAATGAAGTGCGCATCTTGGTGGTAGGGTTGTTGAGTTCTCCAAAAGTGTTCGAGTAGTTGATGGCGAATTGAGGTTGATTATAGTAATGGTGATAGAAAATTGTCGGGCGGAATTCTGGGTTGTACAAATTCAAGCCGGGGAATCTAAGCATTTAAATCTTCTTTTTTCAGCAATCTGGTAATGCTTAGACTTGTCTCAAGCCTTTGCGCCTACCGGGGTGGAATTCGAGAATGATACATCTTGTATCGCCCGCTCACAACATCCGACCTAATTTGGGTGTATCTTTCTTTAGAAAGGAATGGGGGAATGCGTGGATCCTGAGATAGAACCGTCCACCCCTCGGGTGGCTTCGCGGTTGTTGCCTAGAAGCCCAGGTGTCGAGAATGTGGAGGGTCAAGGGTACCCCCGGCAACGCCCATCTGTCAATCCATCAAGTATGTGCAAGTGGAGGAAAGAAGGAGGTAATTGGCGGAAGGTCGAAGTTGGCTATCTGGGTTCGGTCAGGTACCCGAGAGTTGGGTCTCATCCCTTGCTTCATCCACAATGTTATTCTTCGTCTATCAATCACAACACATAACAGCGACCGTCCCTCTCCCGGGCACTCACCCCAGGGTTTGATTCGCCCCCTCAGCTTTGGCATTAGCGTATGCTTTATCAAGTCAAGCGGTAGGATTGGCCTTTGATAATTCCTGGATGACCAGATTTCGATTTCTCCCTAATATGAACGAGATAGTGGTTGCCAGTATCGAGCGTTATGCGCCTGTTAACCATTCCAACCTCATCAGTCCTACAAAATGTATATAGTACAATGAATAATCTGAAAAGTAGAATGCTGTTCACCAGACCCTATGACCGAAACAGGCAGGATGCCACAAGCAGTCAAATTTTGACAAGATCATCATCAAATGGTCGAACTCCTGCGGAAATGATAGAAAGGCCATACAAACCTAATCTCTAGTTTTTCCAAGAACATGGATTGGATGCTCTACAACTTGAAACTTTGTATACATATGACATAACCAACTCAATGGCCCTTAGGTTTACACTACAGAAGCTTAATCATGACACTAGGTTTCCTAAAACAACCGCCAAGACAAGGTATCTCGATTCAAGCGCGAGCACCGCAGACTCCAAGCTTGAAAATGATCTGGCGTTCGAAATCCGATATGTACTGTATCCTCCTGGCCAGCTGAATTGCAACTTGCCAAAGACGTCAGTTAGTGATTTCAGGCCAAAAGATTGGAACAATTGCTCAGATAACTATGCCTCGAAGTATCGAAGGGGGTTCCTAAGATGAATTCTTTATCTTGCATCAGTTATCGAACGCTTGTTAAGCTATTGCGAATCGTTGAGTGGGTTTGCTGAGTTGTAATCCAGCGGGCCAGCAAGTGTGAGCAGCGCTACCTTCGACATCCAGTGATATGGCCGCTATTCCGCTGCATAATAAGCATTCAACGGAGAAAACTCCCTCCGGCGGGTTATTGTAGGAGGTACATAATAATCACTTTGTGCAACAGCTTCTACTGCGAACAATGGACGTGTGGCGATTCGTTTCTTTATCACTATGCGGGCGGTTGAAGCTGGATATATAACCGCTACCATTGAGATAGTCAGTGAACCCTTTACCAGGCAGTAGGCTGTAGCTGCCTTAATCATTACATAGGTATCTTTTTTTACCTATATTCTATTTTATAATAAACCTGTAGAGTATAAATTTGCACCACATGTGAAACAATAATAGGATTATCATGTATGAAGGTATAACGATAGCCAGATGATGTTTGTTGCCATTCAACGCTTCCGAGCTATCCGCAGACCCCCGAGCCCTAAGTCGGGTCCCGCCGTGCGGGCGTGCCTGAGGCCCACGACTGGTTCAGCCGAGTAGGGCTAGTACTCTAGTCCTCCTACTAAGACTGTAGCATACAGAACTAGTCTCGCATCAATCGACAAATCGAAATCGGCTTACGGGCCTCCCAGCTAGTGAAGTTCAGGCTCAGCCGCATAAGGCGGGCAAAGAAGAAAGGGGGCAATCGGATCGAACAACAACTTCGCGAGGAACACAATTTTTAAAATTATACTACTATAATATATCTAATTACTTTTAAATTTTACCAGTTTACTAATAACTGTATATTTTATTAATTAATTCTAATTTTTTAAGATTTTTTAAAAAATTATAATAGTAGTATTTAAAAGGCCGATTTTAACTGCTATAAATAGTAACTAGATAAAAAACTATTTATATAAATATATATTAAATATTTATTATAATATAAAAAATATTTTAAAATATATTAAAAATAAAAAAAAGCTGCTAAATATTATTTAGAACTATTTAATTAATATAAAAATTTTTATAGCTAATTTACTAAAATAGTTTTTTAATATTAATTAATAAATATTATATAAAATTTTTTATTAGAAAATAAAAAATTTATATTTTAAAATTAAAAAAAAACTTTATATAATTAATTTAAATATTAAAAAGATTTTTATAATTACCAGCTGGACTGCTATAATCTATAATATTATATTATTAATAAAAAAATTAATTTTTTATAGTTTAAATAATATTATATCTACTATTTTAACTAAATTATATAATATTATTTAAATAATAATAAAATTAGAAAATAAAAAAGCTATTAATTAATATAGATAATATATAAATATATAGATTTTAAAAAAGACGGAAAAAGTACTAAAATAGGCTATTTTTTATAATATTTTTTTTTAGCTAATATAAAATTTTATATAATATAATAATTTATATTAAATAATTTAAATTTTATTTTATAAAATACTTTTAAAATAGAGATTATCTACTACTATTTTATATAAATAAAAAATTTTAATAAATATATAGTAATTTATAAATTTATATATAATATTATTATTTATAAAATATTTATTAAATTAATATAAATTAATAATTAAACTAAAATTATTAACTAGTTAACTATATAAAATATATATTAATAGAAAAATAATATAATTATTAACTAGATTTATTAGCTGTATTTAAAAACTTAATTAAAAAAATTTTTTTTTAATTTTTAAATTTATAGATTTAGTAGTAGTAAATTAAACTATTACTTAAAATATAATTTTAAATAAAATTAATTTAGCAGCTAAACTTTATAATAGAGCTTTTTATATTTATTAATACTATAAATATTAAAAATATAATTATATAAAAAGTAATTATCTAAATATTAAAATAGTATATATTTATTATAAAAATAATTATATAATTTATAATTATTTAAATAAAGCTATTAATAAAAAAAATATACTAATTATAAAAATATATATTTATTATAAAACTATAATTACTTTATATATATAAAGTTTAAAAAAAAATTTATTTATTTAATATTATAAATAAATATTATTTTATCTAGACTTTAGTAGTTACTTTTTTAAAAGTAGTAGAAAAAATATATAATTTTATTTTTATTATAAAAAATAATAGCTTTATAATAAAAATAAAAATATATAATATTTAAAAACTAATACTAGTATAGATAATAGTTATTTTAAGATTTATATAAAATTAAAAATAGTAAATAATTAAAAAAAATACTTTACTATTAAAGCAGAGGCTAATCGGCTAAACTATATTATTTATTATTTAAATATTTAGTATATTACTAATTAGTAATAAATAAGCTATTAATTAATTAGCTAAGACAGCTAAAAAAAATACTAAAATAAAGATAAATATAGTAGACTAGTTAATAACTAAATTAAATAGTAAAATAATTAGCTAGTTAATATTAAGGAGCGGGCAGGCGTCTAATCTTTAGTCTAGCTAGATAGTAGATATAACAGCTCTGGCAGACTTATTTTTTATAATAAATTTTTTAGATTTTTTTTAATTATTAAATTAAATTATTTTTAAATTTATAAATAAAATATAGTTTAAAAAGCTATAAATAAAATTAAAAATAAATAAATAAATAAAAAAATTATAGATTATATATAGAGTAGTTAAAAAAATTAATTAAATAATTAAAATAAAATAAATTAAATAAATTAAATAAATTAAATAAATTAAATAAATTAAATAGATAAAATAAATAAAATAAATAAAAATAGTATACTAAATCTATATTATAATAGTATATCTTTTTTTTAAAGCTGAGCTTTATTAAAATATAGATTTTAATTTATTAAAATAATAGTAATAAAAATTTTTAATTATTTATTAAATATTTTTTAAATATTAAATAAATTTAATAATTAGATTTAGATATTTAATTTATTTTATAATATATATTAATTAAAAATAACTATATTTTTTATAATTTTATATTAAATTAAAAATATTTTTAATTTTTTATTTTTTTAGTATATTAATTTTTATATATAATAGTAAAAATTAATATTAATTAAAAATAAAATCTTTATTAATAAAAATAAATAAACTAGTATTAAATATAAAATATATTTTTATATTAAAAAATAAAGCTAGTTAATAGATATATAAATTAATAATTTTTTTAATTTTATATAATTTTAAAATATTTTAATTAAATTTTTTATTAGATTTTAATATTTTAATATTATAAATATTTAGTTATATTTTCTAATTTTTTTTAAATCTTT
>KZ825470.1:86524-98419 GCA_003184685.1 Aspergillus indologenus CBS 114.80 | reverse complement strand
TTTAATAAATATAATAATTTTTTATTTATTATTTTATATATTAATAGATATTAAACTAATAATATTTTTAAATTAAAAACTTATATATATAGATTTTTTTAAAATATTTAAAAATAGATTTATTATAAATTAGTTTAATTAAATTAGTTTTAATCTATTTATTATTTAATATTTATAATTAGTTTTTATAAAATAAAAAATTTTCTTATTTTTTATATAAAATTAATAATATATTTAAATAATAGTTTTTATTAATTACTAAAATCTTTAGAATTTTTTAATTTATTTATTTTTTTTATAAACTATATAAAAAAATTTTTATATTTTAAATAAAAGTTATAGATTTTATTTATTTTTAAAAATTACTTTTTTTAGATTATATAAAATAGATACTAGTTTTATTTTTAATATATTTTTAATATTTTTTTTATTAGTTTTATATTTTAGTAGAATTAGAAAAAATATTTTAGTAAATAAATAAAATTAATATTTTTTTATTTTAATATTATTTAGCTTTAATATAATAAATATTTATTTTTTTTAAAAAAAATCTACTAATTTTTTAATTAGATTATTAGATTTAATACTATATTTATTAGATCTATAAATAATTTTAAAATTAAAATATAATAAAAATTTAAATTATTAGACTTATTAGTAGTTTAGTAGTTTAATAGATATAAAATATTTAAAATTATAATAGTTAAAAATAATTTATATTAATAATAGAATATTTTTTAATTTAAAATATTATTTTTTAAAATAATAGATAATAGTAAATAGTTTTTTATTATAGATTTTATAATTATACTTAATAAAAATATATTTTTTAAAAAAATATATAATTAAATATAATATTCTATTATCTTTATATTAGAATAATACTTTTTTTAAAATATAGTTAAAAGTATTAATTTTTAAAATAATATTTTATATTTAATTAAACAGTTATAAAATAAATATATTAGAAAAAATATTTTTTAATTTATTAAAAACTTTTTAATAATCTAATAATTAGTTAAAAAAATATTTTTTTTAATTAAATATATAAGCGGTACTATTAATTTTAAAAAATTATAAATAAAATAATAATAAAAATTATTAAAGTTTAAAAAAGTTTAAATATTAGTAATAAAAATTAGACTAAACTATTTAATTATAGTTTTAATTTTTTTTAAATTTATATAAAATCTATTATAATTTATAATTAGATTTAAAAATTTAGTTTTAAAAACTATAAATTTATATTTAAATAGTTTAATATATAGTTTAGTTTTATATAGTTTTTATAATATATAATAAATATATTTAGAATATTTTTTATAAATATAGCTATAAGTTAGAATATTATTAAAATAAATAGTATAAAGAATATTAAAATAATTTTTTAAAATATTATTAATATATTATTAAAATATAGTAGAAGTCCCAGTAAGTTTAAATAATATTATAAATATTTTATATAATTTTAAATAAATTCGGAATATAGTTAGATACTTTTAGCCTTTTTTAATTTAAATATTATTAAAAATACTAATAATATTAATTTTAATAAAATATTTTATATTTTTTAAATTATTTAAGATTTGTTTTATAAGTAGAAGTAAATAATAGTTTTTTATAAAAATAATAATTTAAAATATAATAATTTATATAAAATTATATATTTTTTTTAAATTTTTTATAAAATAGTACTAAAAAATAATTAAAAATAAGCTAAAATAAATAAAGTTTTTTTTTAAATTTTTTAATAATTATTTTTTAAAGCCTATAGTTTATTTCGGAATATTTTATATAATAGACTAAAAAGTAGAATTTTTTTTATTTTTTAATATAATAATATAGTTATATTTTTAATATAAAAATAGCTTTTTAGCTTTTTTAAAAAAAATATTTTTAAAATTTTTAAACTTTTTAAATAAAATAATCTTTTTTAGTTTAAAAATAATTTATAGTATTTTATTAATTTAATTTATTATTATTATAAATATTAAATAATTATAATATATATAAATAGTATATACTATTAGTAAAATAAAATAAATATTTTTTTTATTAAGGCTTTTAAAAATATAATATTTTTAAAGCAGATTTTTACTAATATATTATATAAAATATAGATTTTTTATAGTTTTATAAAAATATTATAATAATTTTAATAATATTAATTAATAAACTAAATAATATATATAGTTTAGTTAATATAAAGATTATAAATCTTTAGCTATAAAAAATTAAAAATAATTAAATAATAAATAAATTAAATAATTAAAAAAAATATTTTTTTTAATATAGTTATATATTTTTAGAATTATTTAGATATAATAAATAATATAGCTTAATTTTTTTTATTAGCTATTAAATTCTATAATTATTTTATAGATTTTTAAAAAATATAATAATAATTAATAAATTTTAGTCCAGCTTTTATTTATTATTTTTATAATAAAATATCTAATATTAATTATAATATATATTAAAATCTTTATATCTTAAAGATTTAGTATAATAAAAATAATTATTAAATTAGTTTTTTAAAAAATTTTTTTAATAAGATTTTTTTTAATATAGTTTTTAAAATAGTATATAATTATACTAAAAAATCAGCCTATCGGCAGCTTAAAATAAATTTATTTTTTTTAACTGCTTATTAAAATTAAAAAAATAAAATTATTTAAAATATATTAAATAATAGAATTAAAAAATCTAAAATATCTAAAAATAAAATTATTTACTAAAAATAGTTTTTATAGTATAATAAAAAAAATAATATTTTAAAAGTAAATAGTTTTAGAAATTAAATAATAATAGTTTAAAAAAATATATATAAAAATTTAAATACTATAAATATATAAATATAGTTTATAGTATTTAAATATCTAGTTTAAAATAGTTTTTAATAAAATAATAGTCTAATTTATAATAAAAATAATTTTATTATTTATAATAGTCGATATTTTTATATAAAAATTAATAATATATAATAAATAAATCTATAAAATTATATTTAAAAATAATAGATTTTTTTATATAATTTTTATTTCGGGGTTTAAACTAGTTTTTTTAAATATATAATAATATATTAATAAAAAATCTTTAAAAATAATTATAAATTTTATTATTTTAAAATAAATAATAATTTTTTAAATTTTATAAAAAAACTACTAATTTTATATAAAATCCTTTAGATATATTATAATATAAAAATATAGTTTTTAATTTTTATTTAATAGCTTATTTTAACAGAGCTGATAATATTTTTTTAAATATTTTATTTTTTATAATAAAATATTAAAATTTAATAAAAAATATTATAAAATCTTTATTTTTTTTTAAGCTAATAAAAATTATTATAAAAATTATAAATATTATTAAAATTTTTAAATACTTTTTTTAATAGTATTAGAATATTAATATAGTTTTAAAATTAATAATTATTATTATAAATATATAATAAAATTTAAATATAAGTAGTTTTTCTAAGTCGGCTTATAATATATATAATATAAAAATAAATAATTAAAAATTAGTTAATATTAATAATTATTTTATTTTTAATTTAAATTATAAAATAGTAGAAATTATTATAAATACTATAAAATCTATTTAGATTAAAAATATATTTAAAATAAATAGTAGAAATAAAAAATCTAAAATTAATTATTAAAAATATTTTTACTATAATAACTGCAGAGGCTTTAATAATAAATTTAAAAATTAAAATAAAAATATTAATTATAAAAATAGCTATTTTTTAAATTTAATTTTTTTTTTAAACTATATTTTTTTAGCTTATAAATTTAATTATTTAATAAAGATTTTTAAAATTTTAAATTTTAAATTACTAGATTTAGATTTTTATAATAATTTTTTATTTTTTTTTTAATTTTTTTAAAGTTTATAGTAAATTAGTATATTTAACTATAATAATTAAATTATTTTTTAAAATTTTTTATAATATTTTAAATAAATTTATAAATATCTATAGAATTAGTAAAAAATTTTAGAATTTTTAATATTTTATTAATATTATTATTTTTAAAAATAAAAATTATATAGTATTAAAAAGTAGATAAATATTTAATTTTTAATTTAATTAAATAATAGATATAATAGTCTTAGTAGGCCGGATTTTTATAATAAATTCTTTAGATTTTTATTAATTATTAGATTAGATTATTTTTAAATTTATAAATAAAATATAATTTAAAAAGCTATAAATAAAATTAAAAATAAATAAATAAATAAAAAAATTATAAATTATATATAAAGCAGTTAAAAAATTAATTAAATAATTAGAATAGAATAGGTTAGATAGATTAAACAGATTGGATAGGTTAAGCGGATAGAATAGGTAGAAGTAGTATACTAAGTCTATATTATAATACAGCTAAATAGTTTTTTTAATAGCTTAAATTTTTTTTAAATATTTTATTTTATAAAAAGATAAAAATACTATAAACTATTATTGAGCTAATTAGCTAATTATTTTTTTTAAATTAAAAATATAATTAAAGATTAATCTGTAGATATTAATATTACTATTTTAATTAATATTAATATAGTTTTATAAAAAACAAGCCTTCTATTCTTGCTTTGCTCGGCGGCTTAAAGAGCAAAGATTCTACTTAGTTTTCTATTAAAAGTAGTAAGTTTTTATTATTATATAATCCGGTGTGCAGCGCAGCTACTATATTTATATAAAAATTAATTTTCTATTAATATATTTTTTATAGATTAATAATATTACTATTATTATTATTAACTATTTATTTTTTAATTTATTTTATTAAAAAAATATTATTTATAAATAAATTCTAAATTTATAAACTATTTTTTTTAATTTTTTAATAAATAGTATTAAAAATAGCCGGTTTTAAACTAATCGGCAGTTTATATAATAATTAGTAGAATTTTAATTAATTTTATATTTATTAGCTAATATAAATCTTTATATATTATTATATTTCTATTACTTTATTTAGTCGACTATTTAAAATCTTAGCTTTATATATAATAAATTATTTATTAATTATATTAATTATAAATATATAAAAATATTTTTTTTTCTAGTTTAAAGCACAGCTATAGATATTTTTTTAAAAAAACTAAATATATTATTACCGCCGCTGATACTACTACTATTATTATTATTAATAATAATTATATATTAAAATAAATATAAAAATTAAATAAATTATATTAATATAATTTATAGCTGCTGTAGATACTGCTAATATTATTACTAATACTACTATTAATATTACTACTATTATTACTACTACTACTAATAACTATATATTAGATTAAATATAAAAATTAAATAAATTATACTAATATAATTTATAGCTATTAATATTACTGCTGCTACTACTACTACTACTATTATTAAATATATATTAATTAAAAATAAAAATTAAATAGATTATACTAATTTAATTTATAGCTGCTGCTGCTACTACTACTATTATTATTATTATTACTATTATTTTTAATAATTATAAATTTAAACTATTAAAATATAAATATATAATATATATTAATATAGATAATCTATAACTATTTTTACTACTATTATTAAAACTATTATTATTATTACTAATAAAATTTTTATAGCTAAACTATTTATTTTAAATAATTTTAATTATATAAAAAATCTAAATAATACTATAAAAAAATTTACAGCTATATTTAAAAAATAGTTTATTTATTTATATTATTAAAAAAAATAAAATAATTATTTTTTTATTTAAATAAATAATTATAAAGCTGTTTTTAAATAGACTATTAAAATTATTTATTTAGATAAAAAAAATAATTATATATATAATTATTATATAATTATTTATAGTCTATTTATAAAATATATTATAATTAAAAAATATTTTTAAAAATTTTATATAAATTATTACTAAAGCTCTGGCGGAGTCTACTATTTATTTAAATATAAATTAATCTATAGCTATATAAAAAAATTTATTAATATAAACTATAGCTAAAATAATTTTAAAAAAAAAAATAAAAAAAAAATAAAAAAATTTTATTAAATTTAAAAAATAGTTTTAATAGTTTAAATAAGTTTAAACTTTAAAAAACTATAATAAAAAAATATATTAATAATATTATTTATTAGTTTATCGGCTTTTTATTTATATCTGCTAATAGTTTATTTATTTTAAATAAATATATTTAGCTAATAGAGTATAGATAATACTATAATTAAAAGATTATTAGTTTTTTTTATATTATTACTATTATTATTATTAAATCTATCTATACTAAAGATTATATAGTTAAAATTTATATTATTATAATTAAAATAGCCTATTAAAATACTATAGTAGCCCGCGTTACTACTATAATACTATATATATTAATAACTAAATTTAAATCTGCGCCGCCTCCCGCCAATATAAATAAAAAAATTATAAATTTAGAAATTCTAGTTTTTAATAATAATCTATTTATTAAAAAAAATAGTAAAAATATATTAAAAAAAAAAAAAAGAAAAAAAAAATTATTTAATTATTTAATAAATTTTTAAATTATTATATCTTTTTTTATAGACTATAAATCCGGGCTGGCTATTTTATTAATTAATTTAATTTTCTAATACTAAACTAATTTTTATATATAAATAGATATAAATAAAATATAAATAAAATATTTAGGCCGCTGTAGTACCCGATAAATAGTCTAATCTAAAGATTATTTAATTTAAAATTAGTTAATAAAATTATAAATTAACTATAAAGTCTATAAACTATTTAAATTAAAATTATAAAAAATATACAGATAGTAAAATCTATAAATTATTTAGACTAAAATAATAATAAAATTTATAAATTATCTGGGCTGGAATAATTATAAAACTTATAAATTATCTAGACTAGAACTATAAAAAATATATAAATAGTAAAATCTATAAATTATCTAGACTAAAACTATAAATAGTAGAACTGCAGATTATAAAATCTATAAATTATTTAAATTAAAATTTTAAATAATAAAACTATAGACTATAAAATTTATAAATTATTTAAATTAAAACTTTAGATTATAAAATCTATAAATTATCTAGATTAAAACTATAGATTATAAAATTTATAAACTATTTAAACTAAAACTATAGATTATAAAGCTTATAAACTATTTAAACTAAAATTATAATAAAAAAATATAAATTAATTAATTAAAAAATAATTAAATTTATTAATTTAATATATAAATAGATAAATACTATATCTGTACAGCGCAGAGAATCTTTTTATATATAATATTATTAATTATAGTAATATTTAAATAAAATAGAATTAATAGCCGATATATATTTATTATATAAAATAAAATTATATATAACTATTTATATAGAAAAATAAAAAAACAGAGATTAATATCTATAGTTTATAAAAACTAATTTTAAAACTAATTAATTATTATAGTAAAATAAAAATAAACCGGAAACTATTTATAAACTAGCTGAAATAATATTTTATTATTTTATATATATAAAATAATCTATAGAATTAATTAGATAAATTTAGTATAATTATCTATAAAAATTTTTATATTAATTAGATATTAGTATAATATTTATATTAAAAGCTGTATTTTATTATATAATTTTTTTAAAATAAATATATTTTATAAATAAATAATTAGTATATTAGGCTTTAAATAGAGAATAGATAATAGTAAATTAAAAAAATTAATTAAATAAAAAAACTTATATATAAACTTTTTTATATTTATACTAATATTATTTATTAAAGTTTTATTAATAGTAAATAAATCTATTAAATAGCTAAATAATAGAAAAATATAGTATTAATTAAATTAATTTAAAAAAATATTATAAACTGCAAAAATAGCTTATTTAGTAAAAAAAACTATATTTATTTTATAAAAAAAATAGGCTATAGAAAATATATTTTTATAAAGATTCTTTATATTTTAAATATAATAAATATTAGCTAAAAAGAAATTAGACTATATAATTATAAATTATATAATATAGTAGTTAACTAAACTATATAATTATAATTCTATAGATTATTCTATAGCCGCTAATTTTTTATTAGATAAAAAATATAGAATATTAGCTATAAAAAAAACTATTAAATATAGACTACTATTATATCTAAATATTAATTCTTTTTAATAATAAATAATATTTAGATAAAATTACTACTAAAAAAAACCGGAATCCTATTAAATAAATTATCCGGATAATATCTAATATTACTAAATATATAATAAATAGTTTTAAAAATAAATTAATATTATATTAGTATTTTATTTTAAATTATTAAATCTATAGTTTATAGCTTAATAGTAAAACTAAACTATAAACTAATTATATAAATAAATATTTTTATTAATTTTAAAAAAATTTAAAATTTTAAATAGATTATAAAACTATATAGTAGAAGTAAAGCGGCTATATTAAATAAAATTCTATAAATAATATTTCTTTTAATAAACTATAGTTTAAAATAGACTAATTAATATAAAAATATTTTATTTATATTTTTTATATTTTAAATAAAAAAATAGTCTAGCTGCCTATTATAAATAGCTGTAACTACTATATTAAATATTTTATATTAATATAAATTTAATTAATTTTTTAATTTATTAATATAAATAATATAGCTAGCTGACTAGCTGGCCGGTAAACTATTATTTTAAAAAAAATAATATTATATAAATCTATATATTAATTAATAGTAGAAGATAAAATTATATTAAAGTTTAATTTTTAGTTTTAAATAGATTATTAAATAGAAATAAACTATAGTTAAAAACTATATTAAAAATATTACAAGAACTTTTTATACAGCTAATTTAATAAATAAGATTATTTATAAAAAATAATTTAAATTTATTTTAAAAAACTAATAGATTATTTATTAAGCCGAAATATAAAGCTATAATAAATAAAAACTATATAAAAATATTAAAAATAAATATAACTACTTTTTAAAATATAAAAATCTATTTTTTATTATTATTAAATAGATTAAAAGCCCGGTAGACGGCCTAGAAAATCGGATATAATTTATTATTAACTATATATAGATTTTTTAAAATTTATAAAATCTATTTTTATAATTAATAATAAATATATATAAAAATATTTTTTAATATTTAGATTATAATAATAGATCCGGCTAATTATAAATCTCTATTTATAAAGCTTCTATTATTTAGTATTATAATTTATATTTTATATAAAATACTAAAGTATCTCTATATATTAATAGTAAGATTTTTTAAAATATATATAAACTATTTTAGTATTATATTTAAAAAAAACTATTAAAATATTATAAAATAATTTTTAGCAGTCTATAATCTACTATATATTTATATTTTTAAAAAAAAATATAATTTATTTATTTAAAAAATAAATTATAAAAATTATTATTAAAAAATATTTTTTATATATATAAAACTATAGAAGCTGTATAGCAGCTTTTATTAAATTAATATAATAATTTTTTAAATATTATTTAATTTTATTATTAATTTAAAGATAAAAAATAATCTAGTTAAAGCTTTTATAAATATATTTTATTATATATTTAAATATTTTTATATTTCGGTAGTTTTTAATATTATAATAGTAATAGAAATATAAAAAAAAATAGATTATATAATATTATTTATATATTATTAATTTTAATCTTCTAGCTGTATATAATTTTATAAAAAAATCTTTTAAATTAATAATATTAATAGTATAAAAGATAGCTATTTTTTTAAAGTAGTATTATATTTTAGTAGATTTTAAAAAACTATTTTAAATAATAGATTTTACTAATTTTAAATTTTTTTTAAAATATAGAATATTTAAATTATAAAATAGACTATATAGATTATAAATTATATATATATAGATTAATTAATAAAATTTTAATTTAGTTTTTAGATCTAGCAGTTCTGCAGAAATTATTTTATTAATATAATTTAAATTAAAAAAATAGTTTTAGTCTATTAGAAATAATATTAGATAATAGTATAATAGTTTTTATTTTTAATATTTAAATATTTAAAAACAGGCCGGCGCCGAGCTAAATATCTACTTTTTAATAATTAAATAAATTAATTTTTAATATTTTAATTTAAAAACTTTAACTATAAGATCCGGTTAATTATTTAATATTTAGCTGAAAAATAGTTCGGCTATAATTTTAAATTAATAAAAATTTATAATTATTATAATAAATAGTAGAAAAAGTTTATATATTTAAATAATTATTATAATATTATAAAATAGTTATTATATATAATATAGACTACTAATATATCCGGATAAAAAACTTAAATAGTAGTTTAGATTTTTAATATTAATATTTAGATTATTTATATATATTATAGTATTTATAAAACCTATATATAAATTAGCCTATAGTTTTTTTTAATTATATTTTAATTAATCTAAATAATTTTATTTAAGAATAGTTTATATATTAATTAAATATTGCTGCTATAAATAGCTATAGTAGTATAAAATATTAAATTTATTTAAATATAGAAAAAGATAATAAATATAAAATATATAAACTGTTATACGGCCGTATTTATAATTAAAATTTTTATTAAAATATTTTACTACTTTTTTATAAAACTATAGATTCTAATATTATTTAAAATTATTATATAAAAATATTAAAATATAATATAAAGCTAAATATAAAGTATAAAATAGATTAATTTATATAAAACCGGGCCGCTTAGCTAAAATATATAGTTAAAAAAAATATTATAAAATATATAGTAGCTATAGTCGGATTTAGTATTAAAAATAATAGCAGCTATTTTTAAAATAATAAATAAATTATATTAATAATAATCTATATTTTTTTTTATAATTAAACTATTTTATAGTATTAATATTATATTTATAAATATAAAATATATATTTATTTTTTATAATTATTTATATATAGTTTTATAAATCTAAATATATAAATTAATATTTTTTAATATTTCTATTAGTTAGCTAAAAATATAAAAAAAAAGCTAGATTATAGTAAATATAAATATTATTTATAAATTCTATATTATAAAACTAAATCTAGATAAAATAAAGCTGCTAATTATTTATATTAGCTAATAGATTATATAAATAAATTAGTTTATTATAAATATTTATTAGTATAATTCTACTAATTATATATTTATTTATATAGTAGTTGGCTAATATAAAATATAAAATATTATTATAATAATAGATTAATATTAGAAATTATAGACTATTATTATTAGTTTAAAATAAAAAATTATAAAAAAATATTAAAAATATATAAATCGGAAATAGTTCTATATTATTTTTTATATAATATTTTAAAAACTATAGAATAGATTTAGCAGATTTTTAAATATATTTATTAATTTAATATAAGATGGAACAGCTAAAGCAGCAGATATCTATTAGATTTAAAATATAAAAATTAATAATTTATAAATTATTTTAATATTTAAAATATAAATAATATATAAGGCGATATTTATCCACCGGCTTAAATAAAAACAGATCCGGAATAAAATAATCTATATTATTATTAATAATAAAAAATATAAAAATATATATAGCTGCTTTTATTATTAAAAATTATTTTAAATAATTTAAATAATATTAATTAGATTCTGCTATAGAATCGGCTGCAGATAATTATATTAGCTATTTATAAAAATATTAGATTAAATATAGTTTTTATTTATAAATTAATTTATATAAATAAATAAAATTTATTCTAAATTTTTTAAAAAATAAATTAATAAATAGCTCAGCAGATATTTAATATAGCCGATTTTAAAAATATTTAATAAGTTTAGTTTAAAATATAATTATAATACTAAACTGCAGAGGCGCCGAATATATTATTT
>KZ825470.1:32646-85954 GCA_003184685.1 Aspergillus indologenus CBS 114.80 | reverse complement strand
CTATAGTTTATTTTAGAATATTTTATATAATAGATTAAAAAATAGAATTTTTTTATTTTTTAATATAATAATATAGTTATATTTTTAATATAAAAATAGCTTTTTAGCTTTTTTAAAAAAAAATATTTTTAAAGTTTTTAAATTTTTTAAATAAAATAATTTTTTTTAGTTTAAAAATAGTTTATAATATTTTATTAATTTAATTTATTATTATTATAAATATTAAATAATTATAATATATATAAATAGTATATACTATTAATAAAATAAAATAAATATTTTTTTTACTAAAGCTTTTAGAGATATAATATTTTTAAAATAAGTTTTTATTAATATATTATATAAAATATAGATTTTTTATAGTTTTATAAAAATATTATAATAATTTTAATAATATTAGCTAATAAATTAAATAATATATATAGCTTAGTTAATATAGGAATTATAAATCTTTAACTATAAAAAATTAAAAATAATTAAATAATAAATAAATTAGATAATTAAAAAAATATATTTTTTTTAATATAATTATAAATCTTTAGGATTATCTCTACTATTATATACGAAAATGTTGGAATTTATTTTGAAATTATTTTAAAATTAAATTTTCCAGTCAATTTTTAATATAATTTTCTAAAAATAGGCTTATCTAATGCGGAAAAAATTAATCTTTTTAACTATATAATTTTTATAGACCCACTTTCCAAAATAGAAAATTTAGTTTAAAAAAACTAAAAAATTGCGGTTATTTGCCTTACAGACTGAGTTTTTAATATTTTTAAAAAATTTTAAATTCTATAAATAGATTAGATTTTTCGCTACAGATTAATACTATTTTTAGCCCGGAATATCTATTTTCCGATTTTTAATAATTTTTTAAATATAGATTTTTATATTTTTCTATATAAATATTTTGCCCTACTTCTTTCCGGTTTATTAATATCTAACTAATATTTTTACTATATTAAAATTTTCTGTTTACATCTTCTACAGTCCGTTTTTCCTATTTTTATTTTAATTAACTTTTTAATATACTATATTCTATTACTTTTATAGTTTCTCGACGCCGTTGGACGCTCTTACAGTCCGTTTCTTTTAAATAATTAAATTTCTTATAAATAGATTTTTTATATAGAATATATTACTATTAATATCTATTTTTTAATTTTTAATATACTATTCCGAATCGGAATCCTAGTTTACGCGTATTTAAATCCTGTTTTAACTATTAAATATACTTATCTTCTATTTCTATAGACTATTTCTAACTTATTTTTATAATAGTTGCGACTTTATTATTATTAAGCTATATTTTTATTTTTTAAATATTCTATTAAACCGGCGCCGCTATATTAATATAGTAAATTATAAAAACTATCGGCTTTATAATCTATTTTTAAATCTTTTTTAACTATATAGATTCTTATTAATAATACGGCCCGGCTATTTTCTTTTATTAAATTAGATAAGCTAGTTCGTCCGCGTAGAAGGCCTCTACGCCGCCGGAAATAATTATATAATCTAATATAAAATATACTATATATTTACTATTTCTATTAATAACCGATTAAATTATATAATTTTAGCTGTATAGATATATTATATTTTTTTTATATAATCTTATATTAAATAGATAAATATGCCCGCGGTTCGTTTATAGATTTTTTTATATTTAAAAAATATTATATAAAAAGTAATATAGTTTTATCTGCGGTCCGTATATTTTTTTTTTTTCTTTATAATCTTTATTTTTACTGTAATCCTAACAGCCGCTAATTTATATTTAAAATTTATTATTATAATAGTATAGTAGTATTTACGTCTATAAATTATTATACTAATAAATATATTATTAATAGAAATATTTTAATAAGTATTATAGAGGAATTAATCTATCTATACGGGCCGCTAGAATATAAAAATAATTATTTATTTTTATTTATATAGATATAGTTTTATAACGCGGAATTTGGCAACAACGTCCGTACTTAGCGTAATACAGATCTTTTATCTTATATATTAAATTAATTAGTTAAAATACTTAAGAATATTAATCTGTATATTTTAATATATCGGTCCGTATAAAAACAGCTATATAAAACTAATCTATATTCTATTTTAATTAATATTATATTAGTACCGCAGATTAATTTAATAATAAAAAAAAACGCGGACCGTCGGCGCTATAATCTTTTTATTTTATCTAAAATAATAGCTGTTATTCCGGATATAGATACTGATTACAGCCGCTATATTTTTTAAAATATTATTTTATATTTTTATACTATAGAAGAATAGCCGCAGCTAATCCGTATTAATTTTTTTTATATTTTTTATTTTAGCTTATATTATATTCTTTTTTTTTTATATAATAATTTAGATTAGTATTAGGGCTTATATTTTTATAATAATACTGCTCCGCGTTTTAATAATAATCCGGACTATAAAAATAGCCGATTAACTGCGTAAATATTTTATATATATTATATTTTTATTTATAAAAATAAATTTAATATATTTTAACAGGCCGGATATTTATAGCAGCAGTATTTAATAGATATATAAGCTATTATTAAATAGAATAAGTTAGAGTAAATAAAATATAACTAAAATAAGTTATAAGCCGATTTATATAGTAGACTAATAGATTTAATAGTATATACTAATAGTATTAATTTTACAGCTAATAAATTAGGCTGTAGAGTAATTCTATTATTTAGCTATATAAATAGTTTATACTATATATAACAGCTTTTTTATAACACTATAGCTATTATATAAGTTTATAGTCTACTATTACTTTTTATTACTATAATAGTAAATTTTTACTAACTAGAAATTTAGAATAAACTATTTTCTAGTTAGTTTATAGATGATCGGCCGGACCTCGTTGCCCGTATTTATAAGTTAAAAAAATAAAAATTATTTTATTTAGTTAAAAATATCGGGATTTTCGGGCCGGCTCCAGCGCAGTTCTGGATATTAAAATATTAAAAATATAGTTTATTTTATTATTATTTTATTCTTTTTTTAACGGACTATAATTAATTTTTAGATTTAGATATTATAAATAAGATTATTTCGGCTGAGCTGCCTAATTTAGATATAGAACCGGAGCTATATAAACTTATATATATATATATAGTTTATAATTTTTATAGTCTGTTATATAATTCTAAGGCACTGTACTATTCTAAAGATCCGGATACTAATAAAACTTTTTATATAAAATATTTTCTAGTTGTATATTAGAAGATTATATTACTATAAAAAAATAGATATTCTTTTTATCGCCGTCGGTATCGGCCCGGAATAATTTTTAAAAAAATAATTTATAGTTAAAAGATTAAAATTAATAATATATAGATTATATTATATAATCTATTTTTTCTTTTACAGCTGTATTATTATATTAATATATAAGTTTACCGGAGTATTAAAATAATTAAATATATTATTAAATATATATATAAGGGCCCGGACCGTACTATACTATATTTCCGCGCCGGTAATAAGATTAATTAGTATTTTAAAAATTATTATATTAATTTAATAAAGGCCGTTATATATCTTCTCTACTTCTGTATTTATAAAAAGTATCTACCGGTTATAGTCTTTGCAGTTTATCTTCCGGATTAGTAGACTATATTATTTTTTAAAAATATAGATATATAGTAGATTATAAATCGCCTAGAGTCTTTCCGCAGTACATTAATAGTCTTCTTTAAATATAATATAGAAATAGTCCGGTTAGATCCTAAATAAGTCTATTACTAATATATAAAAATATTTTAATACTTTATTTAAAATATAAAAAAAAACGCGAAACTATAGCGGCCGCGGTAGTAGAATTTTATAATTAATTAAATATATTATTATAGCTTTAATATAGAAAAACAGTTCTATTTACAGCTTTTTCTAATTATTAAAATAGGTCCTATTAGCTTTAAAAATCTCCGAACTATTAATAGTATATTTTATTTTATATTTTAAGCGGCCTGCCGGGCTCTCGGTTTATTTAATAATAATAAAAAATAATATTTAATATTTTATAAAATAATAATTTTTATATTTAGATTTATTTTATAGTTTCTATTTATAACAGCTCTATTATTTAGTTTAGTAGACAAACCGCTGGCGCTGTAGAATAAATTTAAAATATTATTTATAAATAATTTTATTTACTATATTTTATAGATATAAAAGCCTCCGGATATTTCTAACTGCAAGATTAATTACAGTCTTTTTTTTATAAATAAACTATTTAAAGCTAAGGGCTGTTTACTTATAGATTTTTAGCTTCTTCTCCCGACTAACCGGTAAAAATAAGCTGAAAATATTACTAAATATTAGAAATCGGCCAGTTAGCCAGCCGACTATATTTTTTAGGCTAAAAAATTAAAATATTAACTAAATAATTTATAATATATAATTTTTAATACTATTATAACAGCTATTATATAAAAACTGCCGGTCTGCTATTTTATTTAAAATACTAATAATACTAGAAAAATATTTCTATATTATACTATATACAGTAAACTGTATTTGCTGGGTAAAAAGATTATTTATATAGTATTATTTAATATAGTAGCTCTTCTTTTATTTTATAGCTGTACAGCCTATTCTAAGTTTTATATTTTTTTTAAATTAATTAAAATATTTATTTATTTAATTAGTCTATAGTCCGATCTCGCAGCCGAGCTGCGGAATATAGATCTAATTATTTAAAATAAGATTTTTATATAATACTATTATACTTTTAAAGTAGTTTACCGGATATTAAATAATATTAGATATTGCTTTAATAAACTGTTTAGCGGCGTTCCGGTTCTTTTTAGTAGTAATTTTATATAAATATTACCCGTAGTAAAAAAGAAATGTTATTTAGATATTATTATAGTTTATTTATAATATTTTTTTCTATAATAGTTATTCCGTATTCTGCGGCTCTATAAGAATTATTATTTATAAAAAAATCTAAAAAATAAAATATACGCTGCGTGGCTGGCTGATATATTATATAATTATATTTTATATAGTTAAATTAGTTTATTTTCTAGTATACGCCGGGCCGAGAATATTAAAAACCTCTATAAATATATATTCTTTATAGCCTATTTTTATTAGGGCCCGGATACCGGCTTCTTTACCGAGTATATAATCCTGGCAGTTTATAATATCTTTTTTAATAAATTTAATAATTGCTATTTTAATAAGCTGCCGGGCTAAATAATAGATATTTATATAATTAATAAAATTTTAATAAATAATATTAATAATAATATTAAAAAGTTTACGCGTAAATTTCTGCGCGCTGTTAACTTATCTAATTTATTTTTATTAATTTTATAGCTAAAATCGGATATACTAATTATTTATTTATAGAATATATATATATTAAATAGTTTATATAATAGAATATATTTATTAATACGGACTCTACGCCTACAGCTAATTAAGATTAAGATTTTAACTAGTAATTATATCGGCTTAGTACAGTTAATTCTACGGATTATTTTATATTTAAATAAAAATAAACTTTTATTTATACTTATTTATAGATAGTTTCCGGTCCGTTTTTACTTTATAGTAATAGTTAATTATATTTAGGGCTAGTCCCTGCAAACTGTAGCTATAGATTTTTATCTTTTATTATTTTTATATAAATAGTTATATATAGTATTTTTTTGCGTAATAAATATAGCTAAACTGGCTGTTCTTTATCGGCCGGATATAACTACTATAAAGAATATTATATATAAAAAGATTTTTTAATAGTTTTATAATTAATAGATTACCGGCCCGGTAAAATGCTTAGTAAGTCTAATCGCCTATTTATATTAATATTATACTATAAATTATTCTAATAGTTTATTTACTATAGTTTTTATATATCCGTTAACTAAGGACCGGGAAATTTAATTAATTATATAAATAGCTAGTCTATATTTATAGCCTATTTAAAAATATAACAGCCCGAAGATCTAGTTTTTAGACCGCGAGCTTATTCTTATTATTTTTCTTTTTATTTTTTTTTTTTTTTTTTTTTTTTTTTTTTTTTTTTTTTTTTTTTTTTTTTTTTTTTTTTTTTTTTTTTTTTTTTTAGCTTATTAAAAAAATAAATAATAGCCGCTAAATAGCGGATAGTAGTAATCTAAATTTTAATAGCTATTATTATAGTCTCGGCAGCAGCCGCTATAATTTAAAATACTACTATTATCTATTTCTAAACTATAGTAGAGATTTTTAATTATTAAATAATATTCTCGGTAGAAAAAAGCTCTGCGGGCCGCTTAATAACTATATAATAATTTATTATATATTTATATAAAAATAATATTAGTATTTACTAATTTATAAAAAAATTAAAAATAATAATAACGGCCGCGGCAGCGGTATCGGCGGCGATATTAATAGTAGTAGTAATAGTAATAATAGTAGAGATATAAGCTATAATTTATATTAATTATTATTTTTATTTATTTATTTTTTATAGTTTAATTTACGGCGACGGAAATACCGGAAGCCCAGTAAATTAAAGTAATAATTTATACAGAATCTGCTAAAATAGTTAAATAAAATTATATATCTAATTTACAGCCCGCGGCCTGCTAAATAGTAGAAATAAAATATTTAGTTATTTTTAATATTTATTAATATTATTCCGGCAGTTTAAATCTAGATAAACTTTTAGTTTAATAGATAATTAAAAGCAGATTAAATATTTTTTTTATTTTAGTAAATTATAGATTTATAAACTATATTATATTCGGCGGCGAGCTCGGCTATTAATCTAAAAACCGAATATTAGATTAGATTATAGTTTTTAGCTAAAATCTAAAGCTGTATAATAAGAACGGCGGGAAAAATATTAAAAACTACTATAAATTATATTAACTATTTATTTTAATATAATTAGTTTAAATTTAATTTATTAATTTTAATAGTATATACAGCAGCGGCGGCGGCGGCGTCGATATTACTAAAAAAAAAAAAAAAAAAAAAATATTATTTATTAAAAAATACGGACTTATAAGGGCGACCGTAAGATATATTTATATATATTTATATAATTAAATTATTAGTAATTTATTATTCTTTTAGCGCTGCGGCCCGGATTAGCTTAGAATTTCTATAAAAATATATTTTATTTTATAAAATTATAGTATTTAACTAGTTATTATCTATATAATCGGCCGGCGCCGAACAGCTATATAATATTAATTTAATATATAATAATTAATTTTTAAATATATTATAATAAAATAGTATAGTTTAGAAGTCTTAACGGCCCGTAAGGAGATTATTTATAGAAAAATATTTTTTTTTTTAAAAAAAAAAAAAATAAATAATAGTAGTAGTAGTAGAATATAGATATATTAAAAAAAAAATATTTTAATATTTATAAAACGCCCGCGGCCGGTATTTATCTATATTATTTAATTAATTAGCGCGCTGCCGGCTAATTTTACTATAATAATATATATAACGCGTATATATTTTTAATTAGAAATATACGTAACGGCCCGCAGCCCCAGTCTTCGAGCCGCCGAGCAAAGCGAGGGTATAAGGCTTGTTTAAAATATATTAAATAATAAGATTAAAAAATCTAAAATATTTAAAAGTAAAATTATTTACTAAAAATAGTTTTTATAATATAATAAAAAAAAATAATATTTTAAAAATAAATAGTTTTAAAAATTAAATAATAATAATTTAAAAAAATATATATAAAAGTTTAAAAACTATAAATATATAGATATAGTTTATAATATTTAAATATTTAGTTTAAAATAATTTTTAATAAAATAATAATTTAATTTATAATAAAAATATTTTTATTATTTATAATAGTTAATATTTTTATATAAAGATTAATAATATATAATAAATAAATTTATAAAATTATATTTAAAAATAATAGATCTTTTTATATAGTTTTTATTTTAAAATCTAAATTAGTTTTTTTAAATATATAATATTATATTAGCGGAAAATCTTTAAAAACGATTATAAGTTTTATTATTTTAAAATAAATAATAATTTTTTAAATTTTATAAAAAAATTACTAATTTTATATAAGATTTTTTAAATATATTATAGTATAAAAATATAGTTTTTAAATTTTTATTAATAGCTTATTTTAGCAGAGCTAATAATACTTTTTTAAATATTTTATTTTTTATAATAAAATATTAAAATTTGATAAAAAATATTATAAAATTTTTATTTTTTTATTTAAGCTACTAAAAATTATTATAAAAATTATAAATATTATTAAAATTTTTAAATATTTTTTTTAATAATATTAAAATATTAATATAATTTTAAAATTAATAATTATTATTATAAATATATAATAAAATCTAAATATAAGCGGCTTCTCTAAATCAGCTTATAATATATATAATATAAAAATAAATAATTAAAAATTAATTAATATTAATAATTATTTTATTGTAAACATCGATATAGACAAGAATATGATTAATATTATTAAATATAATAATTAAGTTGAGGAAGAAGTTAAAAAAGGTAAGAATACAGACTGCGGGAAGTTCTGCCACACAGGCGGTATAGAGGGCGGAGATAATAGATAAACAGTAGAATATTATCTATAATAAATATCGATCTTTTAAATATTATATATACTATACTTTAAAATAAATATTCTTATTATTATAAATAATTAAATATATTAAAATACTAGACGTATAAATATAAAGATACTAATAAAAAAATAATAATATATATTATTATATAAAATAAAAGATATAAAAATTAATATTTTTAAATATAGAAGAAATAAAAGAACAGATATATAAATAAATAAGTATATTAATATATAGATAACAGAATATATTAATATAGCAACTATTTAAAATATTTAAATATATAAATAAGATTAGATATATTAATATTAAAAGAATAAATCTATATATTATCTTCTAGATTATATTCTTTTTAATAGATAAAATATTAGAGGACTAATATATAATATTAACTGTAGTAGACTATATATAACTTTAAAATATAGTTAACTTTTTAGTAATTATTATTATTAGAAAATACTTTATTAATTATCTTAGATAATTTAGATAATATATAACTAAAAAAATTAGAATTATTAATATAATATACAGGCTTCAGCTGCGCAATAGAGATAATAAGATATATTTTTTATAATTTAAAAAAATCTATCTAATATATATAGTAACTAATAATTTTAAAAATATAAAAAAAATTAATATACTAAAGTAATAACTTTCTTTTTATAATAGATAATATAGTATATTTATAATAAAAATATAAATATACTATATTACTAAAAGTAAAAAATAATAGTTTATATTAGTAATTATATAAATATTTTATATATATAGCAGCAAATTTAAAAGCTTTTTCTATATTAAAGTAAAAAAAAAATCTTAGATATTACTAAGATTTATAGTAATAAAATACTTTTTAAAATAATCTTAATATTTTTTAAAAGTAATAACTTTTTATAGAATATTTTTAAATAGAATATTATATATATTAGATATAGAAAAAAAAACAGTTATCTTAATAGATAGATATAATTAAAAAAATAAATAAATAGATAGTATAGAATACTAATTAAAATAATTTTTAAAAATATTAAATTAACTATTTTTAATTCGATATTTTAAAAAATAGTAGAATTAATATTAGGAATACTCGGCTCGGCTAAAACAGTTAAAATAGTAATATTAAATATAATATACTTTAAAATAATCTTATATAGAATTACTTTAATTAAATACTATAGTTAATATAGTAAAATACTAAATATAAAATAATATAGTATATTTTTTATTATAGTTAAAGAAAATAAATTAATTATAAATATAATAAATAGTAGTATTAATATTTATAAAATATATTTTTATATAATTTTATAATATAGTATAATCTTAATTATTTAGATTATATATTTACTTTAATTATTAATTTAAAAATAAATAGTAGTAAAATAGAACTATTTTATATTTAGATAGAAAAAGAGGCCTTTTTAAAATATACTTATAAAATAAGAATTATAATTAGAAATAAAATAGTATAATATATTCTAATTATAGGATTATATATATTTAATAAAAATAATACTCTAATACTTTATTTTCTAAATAGATTTATCTAGAATAAGGCTAACGCGTTTAGTAAATTTATTAATAATAATAAAAAAAAGTTATATATATTATTAGAAGAAAGTAATATAAAAAAGTCTATAATAATAGTATAGAATAGAGTAATTAGAATAATCGGCTAAAATAAGCTATATAATTTATAGTATCGGATATTATTATCTAAGTATATAGAATATTACTAAATATATTCATATAACTAATATTTTTTTTAGTATATAAAAAGTCTATCTAGTTTAAAAGTATACTTCTTATAGCCTTAGTATTAATTATTATTATAAATAATTTTAAAAATTTTATAAATAAAGGTATACAGAATATATAGTTATATTTTTTTTAATATAAAAAAATAATTACCGTCCGCAGTATTCTTATATATAGAATATATATTATTTAGATAATTATTTTTAGAATTAGTAACTATTTCGCCTATTTTTATATTATAGGTAATATTCTTAATTATATATAGTAAATTATTTTTTATAAAATAGAAAAAATAAGTATTAAAATTAAACTTAAGAATAGATATGATTTTTTTAGTATAAAAATCCTTAGTATAGCTATTAATAATATAATATTTAAAATTATTACTGATCTTAAGAATATATATAGAATATATATTAATTAAATATATAAATATATTAATAATTAAAATATCTTTAAAATCTTATAGTTGTATATACGGAATAGGAATATATAAAACTTTTTTAGCTTAAAATAAGTAAAATAATATATCTGCTATAATATTTAACTCTTTAGAATAATAATAAATATAAACTTAATAATTTTAAATAAAATAGAATATATATATAAAATATAGATTTAATTATTTAACTAATATAGTATTAAAAGTTATTTATCTTAAGATTTTAACAGTAGATATATAATTAATATAAATAACTATATCTAATTTTAATACTTTAACTAAATATTCTATCTTTTATAATATTTATATAAAATAAAATACTTTTAGCTTAATTAATTAATAGTTTTTTTTAATATTAGTAAATATTTTAAATAAGAATATTATAGATATTATAGCTATATATAAAAGCAGCTTTAATAAATTATTATAAATAAATTTAAATTTAAAATAATATATTATAATATTTATATTTTAGCAGCTTATATTAATATTAAAATAAAAATATTTATTTATTTAAAAATATATAAAATACTTTAGATTTATAAACTTATTTTAAAATAAGTAGAATAATTAAAATTTTTTTAAAGTAGGATTTAATATTATAGTTTTTAATATATATTTCTATTTTTTATCTTTATTTTTATATAGTTTTAATAATTATATTTTTTAATCTTAGAAAAAAGCAGTCTTCTAGGTGTATTAACTTATATAGTAGTATAGCTATTCGATAAAACTAAAAAAGTACTTTAATTTAATAAAATTAGTAGAAAAAAATAATATTTTAATTACTTTAACTTTTAACTCCGGTATAAAAAAACTAAATATATTAATATATTAACTAAAAAGTATTACAGACGGAAATCCTATATAGACCTTTTTTAATTTAAGTTTTAAATTTAATTCTTTAAAATATATAAAAATAGTAGATAAATACTAAAGATATTTATTAAATATATTAAAATATATAATTATATTATTAATATATATTTAGACAAACTTGCAGAATTTATATAAAATAAAATCTATTTATTTTTATATAAAAAAAATAGAATTAATAAAATCTATAATTACTATATAGAAGATCTTTTAATTTTAATATATTATAATAGTAAAGTAATTCCTATAGTTCTTTTTAATAGGCTATTAGTAAAAGTAGATAATAAAGTTAAAGATACTAATATACCGGTATCCGCAAATTATCTATAATATATCTTTTTATATAAAAATAAAGTAAAGATTAGATTTTATTTTTTTAATTACTCTGCAGAGGTCGATAACAACGTATTTTTTAAATTAGCTATTAGTAATTTTCTATACTATAAAAACAGAATATAATAAGGGTGTATAGCTAGTAGTATAAAGAGGACCTGGTTGCAGCCCGCAAGAGCAGAAGCCCAAGCCTATAGATATGCCCTTCTTCTCTATTCCTTTTTTTACTAACTATATAAGCAAGGCCACAGCCCAGATAGTTTCTAATAATAACTTATTTTTTTTTTATATATATTTATACGGTTAGGCGCTGTAGTATATAAATATAGATTTTATATATAGATTATACTACTTATATTTATATATTTCTAATAAGTATATAAAGACTAATTAAAAGTATAGTTAGTATTTATTTATATTAATAATTTATATAAAGCTTTTATTCTATTAAAAAATAAAAAAATAAATATATTTTATTTTATAAAAGTCTAACCGCGGACTTCTAATAATAAAAAATATAAATAATATAAAGAAAATCTATAAAAAAAATAAAAAATCTAAATATTTAAAAATTATTTAAATAATAAAAAAATATCTAAAAAAAATATATAAATAATAGATTTACTAATATTTACTATTAAAAAGTATAGTATATACTTTATTTAATAGTAATTTATTTATATTATAGAATAAAAATTATAAAAATATAAAAATATTTTATAAAAATAATATTTAATAAAATAAATAGTTTAGTAAATTTAATTATTCTAATATCTAATACTTCTACTAATATAAAATTTATAGTAGTTATTTCTATATCTATACTAGATTTATAGACTATATTTTTTTTAAAAAATAAAAATATTATTTAATAAATAAATTAGTTTAAATATTTATATATAGACTATAAAATAATCTATATAAAAAATATTTTTAATAAACTATTAGATTACTATAATATATAAATAAAAAATTAAATAAAAGCTATTTAAAAATATATAAATAAGAATTAGTAAATATTTTAAAAAATAATATTTAATAAATTTAAAAAATAAAATATATACTAATAGATTAATATCCGCCGATATTTAGAGATTTTTAAAAATTAAAAATATTAATAAAATAATACTACGCGCGGCTATATAAAAGAATTTATAGCTATATTAATTAAATTAAAAAAAAATAAATAGATTAATAACTATATTAAAATTTTATAATTTATAAAAAAATTATTATCTAATCTAGCTAAACTAGTATATTATAAGATAAATATAGATTTTAATAATTCTAAGACTATAGATTTTAAAAAATATAAAAACCGCGTAATTTAGACTATTAAATTTTTAAAATAATTTAATAAATTAAAAAATTTTTATATAAATTAACTATAAAAGTCTTTATAATTAAAAATCTAGTTTAAAAATACTAAAATAAAAATATATAAATAGTAATCTTAGATTAATTACTAAACTTTATAGTATTAGTTACTAATAATATTAATAAATTTATTAAAAGCTTTAAAACTATATATTTACTATTAAAAGCTCTAATAAAAAACTAAAATTATAATTAATTATTTATAAGCTATAAACTATAAATAGTTTAAAATATTAATAATATAAATTAAATAAATATTAATTATTTTTATTATAAATAAACCGGCTGCTGTATAAATATCTGCCCGAGAATTAGAAATAATATAAAAATAAGTTTATATTATATAAACTTAATAATTAAAAAATATTATATAAATAAATAAAATAATAGTAGACCTATAATCTGATTTTAAATAAATATATTAATTAATTATATAGTAAAAGATATTTTTAAGTAATAAAAATAAGCGGTTAAACTAATATAGATTATAATAGTATCTATGTATATCCGGATAGAAAAAAAAATAACTAAAAAATAAATTTTAAAATAGTAAAAATATTTATTAAAAAAAAAAAATAAGATAGTGTTATACAATACCTCCCGCTACGGCAGTCCATATTTACCACCCTAGCAGGCCGTTCTAAAGTTAATATTAATTTATTAGATTTCCAATCCGGATATTTATATTATTATATTACTTATCTCTTTTTTTATATATAATATATTATTTTAGAATTTTTTAAAAAAGAAGATTTTTTAAAAATTAGTTTTAGAATTAATAGAAGACTACTTTTAGCTATTTTATTTATTTTATTTAACTAGTATATCTACTATATTAAATAGTTTCTAATAATTTCTAATTCTTTTTTTTTAATTATTTAAAAAAAAATAATATATTTTTTATTAAACTGTTGTTAAAATTATTTTAAAATATTTTATTTAGCTTTAAATTAAATTATTTAATTTAAATAAATCTTTAAAAAATATAAGCTATAATTTAGTAATTAGAATAGTTAAAGTAATTAAAAAAATAGATTTAAATATTATAAAATAAATATAAAGATATTAAATTTCTAATAAAAATATAATAATATTATACTAGTTCTACTTCGTCTTCTAAATATAAGAAGAAAAAAATTAAATTTAAAAAAATTTCTATTTTTTTTTTATTTTAATTTATAATAAAGAATAGAATAGATTTATAATCTATAATATACTTTTAAAAAAATATTTTAAAAATATTATATTAAAAATTAAAAAGTTTTAGCTGTAGTTAGTTATCTAGATTTTATTTATTAGTAAAAATAATATTAATATATTAATAAAAAATTTTTAAAAGACCGCCGAAATACTAAAAAATTATAAAATTATTTTATTTAATAAACTTTTTTTTATTAAAAATATAGCTATTTTATAATCTAATATTATAGAATAGTTTAAATAAGCCTATTAATAAACTAATTAAAATTCGAAAAAGTTTTATTTTTATTTAAATATTTTAAAACAGTATTTTAAATCTAAATAAAATAATAAATATATTTTAATCTTTTTTTTAAAGCTGGTACCGGAACTTAGTCGATATATTTATAAATATATACTAAAACTACCGGATTTTTAAAAAAAAATAGTATTTATTATTATTTAGTATTAAAATATATTAGGCCGGAAAAGAAAATAGGATTTAGAAAAATAAAAAAATTATTTAAATAAAGCTTTTAAAAAATCGGGATCTTTAAAATTAACTAATAAGTTTTTTTTATTAAAAATCTTTTAAAATAAATAAGATTATAAAGGAAAAACTTTTTATTATTATAAATATAATAATAAATATTATTTAACTAATTAATACTTTTAAAAGAAAAAAGATAAAAGTTAATAAAAGTTAATAAAAAAAAAGTAGTAGTTAAAAAAATTTCTATATCTTTAACTAATTAGTTTAAAGTAGAAACTACTATTTATTTTAATATATTTATTTATTTTAAAAATAGTTTTAAAATTTATATAGATTTAGATTTATATACTAAAGTTAATTTTATTAGCTATTAATTTATTTAATAATTTTATTTAAATACTGTTTATTTTATTATTTTATTAGTTACTATAATTAATTATTTTATTATAGATATTTATAGTATATAGAAAATTTTTATTACTACTATTAATTTAAAAAAGACTATATAATTATTTATAAAATATTATATAATAATTAATTATAATCTAGATTTTACTAGAAGTCCTATTTTATTTTTAATAACTACTTTAAAAGATCTATATATTTATTTATTTATATAAAATTAATAGTAGTAGTATAAAATTTAAATATTAAAGATTTTATTATTTTATAAATTTATAAAAGTTTATTAAAATCTTATTTATATTTATATTATTATTAAACTTTTAAAAAATATTTAATTATTAAAAAATAAAACTTTTTTAAATTATTTATAAACTATTTTTAATAAAACTATATTATTATAAGAATTTTATAATTTTATAAATATATTTTCTTTAGATTATTTATAACAGCTTTTATTTTATAGATTTTTAAATTATACTATTAATTTAAAAGATAATAAAATTCTATTATATAAACTTATCTATTTTTTATTTTAAATTAAGCTCTAATCTTTTTATTATTATATCAATAAGAATATTTATTTAAAATAAATCCGATCTTTTAAAAATTTTATAAAAGCTTTTATTCTTTTTATATTAAAAAAAAATAAAGATTTTTAATTATATATAGATTATAGAGGATTTAATAAGATTTTAATAAAAAATTATTATTTTTTATTTTTAATTATAAAGATTTTAGATAGGATTATAAAAATAAAATACTTTTTAAAGCTAAATATATAAAATATATACTATTAAATCTATATTAAATAAGAAGATAAATAAAAAATAGTTTTTTAAATTTATTATAAATATTTTAAATATCTAATTATACTATTTAGATTAACTAATACTTTAATAATATTCTAAAATTATATTTATTTAGCTTTTTATAATATTCTGGATATTTTTTATATTATTTATTTAAATAATATTCTTATCTTTTTAAAAAACTGCTCTTTTTATACTTTTTATTTAAAATAAATATTAGAATATTTATAAAAAATAAATCTTTATATAAAACTATTTAAATATATTTTTTATTAAAATTATATTAAATTTTTTAAATATATTATATCTGTATATAGTATATTAATAGATTTTTAAAAGATATTTAATATTTTTATATAGCTAATACTAATAATATATTATAAAATCTAAGTATTTTTAGAATTTTATAATTTTTACCGGCGTTTTATTAAAGATTATTTTTTAATTATATTATTATTAATTTTTTTTTTAAAAAATATTTAAGATAAGAAAAAGCCTAAAAAAATAATATTAACTAGTAGAAAAATAATAGCGTTTTAACAGCTTTTTTATAATTTTAAAACTATATCTTTATTAAAATATTTTAATTTTTAATAAAAAATCTAAATTAAAATAAATATTTTTTAATAAAATATAATAAAGATACTATTTTAGCTAGATAATTATAAAGTATATTATTCTATTATATTTTAGTTAAAAAAATTTAATAGTACTAAAACTTAGTATTTAATTCTAGATTAAAAGCTTTTTACTATTATTTATTTATTTAAATATTAATAGCAGTATCTAAAAAAACTATTATATATTATTAAAATTTTTTTAAACTATTAAAATCTTTAGATTTTTATAAAATAGCTGAAGCTAAATAGCTGTTAAACTTAATAATATATATATTTTAATAGTTATAATTTTATTATTTAGTATTAGTTCGGTAGATATAATTCTACTAATCTACTATTAAAAATAAAAAAAAATTTAAAAGTTTTATTTAATATAAAGATTTTAAAGTTAATATAGTATTAAATAGCTAATAAATTTTAAATAAGATTTTAGCTAATTTCTATAAAATTTTAATTTAAATATAATAAAATATTTTTATAAAAAAGCCCTAAACTTAGTATTTATATAGTATTAAGCTTTTAGAAAAATTAAAAAAACTAGAAAATTAATATAGAAATAGCTAATTAAACTATTAGAATAAGATTATTTTATAATAAATATATTAGTATATCGGCAGTATTTTAAATATATAAGTATAAAAACCTATTATATTTTAAGATTAATAAAAAATTATATTTTTTAATTAAAAAAATCTAAATAGAAGATATAGAAATATATTATTAAAAATTTATTATTTTATAAAATAATCCTAGTTTTAAATATTAAAAAATTAATAAAAATAATCTTATTATATATAAGTATTACTTATATATTTCTATAAAGAAAAGTTTTTAATAATATTTATTAAATCTTTATTATAATAATCAGCTTATAGGCTATTTTAAATAATTAAAAATAAAAAGTTTTTTAAAAAAAAAATTTTATTAGATAAATTTTTATAAAGATATAGTTATATATATTAAAAAATATTCTATTTATTAAAAAATTATATTTATTAAATATATGCTCTATAGTAAACTTAAATTTTTATTAATTTTTAGTTAATTTTTTATTAAACTATTTATAGATTTTATTATAAGTCTAATTTTTATTATAATAAAAAATAAAGTTTTAGATTTAATTTTTATTATTATTAATAAGTTTATAAAGTAGTATTAATTTCTATTTATTTTATATACTATAACTACTTTAGAACTTACTAAATTTTTTTATAAAAAGATTAAACTTTAATATAGACTATTATAAAATATAATTTTAAATAAAGATTTTTTTTATAAGTAAATTTTAATTTTAAATTATATATTATATATAGATTAAACTCTGCTTATTAATAGTATTTTAACTTTAAACTAATAAATAAATAAAAAAAATAAATCAGATTTTTAAATAATATTTTTAATATTTTATTAATAAAAACTAATTTAATTAGCCTATTCTACTACTATCTGCTTAATTTATATATAATAATATTTTAAATTCTACTACTAGTTACTTTTCTTTTAAAGCTTTTTTAAACTATTTATCTAATTTTTATTTCTATATTAAAATTAATATTTTTTAAAAAAAAGTTCCAGCAGCTAAAGATTAAATTAATAGATTAACTATATTATAAAAAAATTTATAGAATTAGTAATAAAAAGCTAATAAAATATAAAAAAATTATTATAATTAAATATATTAGCTGATAACTTTTAAAAAAAAAGATTTAATAAAATTATTTACTAAAAATCTAAAAATTAAAACCCCTTTTTAAAAGCTAGCTTTTTAATATATTAAACTATTAAAGATATTAGCAGCTATTAGAAAATAGATATATTAAATTTTTTTATTTAACTATTATAGCCGAATTTATAATATTTTTTATATATTATTATTAAAATAATAGAAGTCTAGTATAAAATCTTAAAATTAACTCTACTTTTTAAATTTAGAAAAAAAAAAGAAGTTTAAAATTAAAAATATTAAAAATAAATAAATTTTTAAAAATAAATAGTACTTTTTAGTTAAATAAATAGACTAACTAAATAAATATAATAAATAAATCCTAGAAAAATTAATAGATAATATTTAGTAGACTATTTAAAACTATAAAAAATAAAAAAAAAATTAAAGTAGTAGAAAATTTTTTATTTTTAAATATAAAAAAACTAATTAAATTAATAGTAAATTATTATATTATATATAGTTAAATCTTAATATTTTAATATATAATTAAAATAATTTTTTAATAAGCTAAATCTTTATTAAAAAACTATTGTAATAACGCGGCTAATTTATATCTCTTTTATAATAGATAAATATTAAAAAGCTAAAATTATTTTATTTTTTAAATATAAAAATCTTAAAAAAAGATTTTATTACTATAAATAATATATATCTTATAGTAAATTTTTTAAAAAAATATCTGCTTAGCTTTAATCTATAAAATAAATCTATTATTTTTAAATATTAAATAGATTATAGTCGGATTTTTAGTAAAAATATAATAAATAGCGATAAAAAAATAATAAAAAATTAGATTAGGCTAATAAAATAATTAGCTATAAACTAATTAAAATTTAATAGAAAAATATACTATAATCTTTACTTTACTAATATTAGTTAAATTATATTTATAGTAATAAATAAGCTTAGTTACTTTAAATATAGTAGTTAAAACTATAGTTAAATATTTTATTTAAATATAAAATATTAAATCTTAATCTAATATTTTTTTAAAGGCAGTATAGTCGATAGAAAACTTTTTATACTAGTTAAAAATTAATAAAAATTTAATAATATTATTAAATATTTTTATAAATATTTAGATTTAATTAGCTAAATTAAATTAAACTACTAAAAAGCTATTAAAATATATTTAATTATAGATTTAATTATAATTTAAATACTATTTATAAACTATTAATACTACTATATTAAAAATATAATTAAAAGTAAAATTTTTAGTATCTGTTATATTAAACTTTTTAATACTTATATAAAAATAATATATATAAAAAAAAATTTTAAGAATAATAAGTATATCTACTAAATAATACTAAATAGTTATTAGTATAGTTTTAAAAAGTAGTAGAAATAAAATATTAAAAAAAATAAAATAATAAAAAAAAATAAATATAATATAAAGATAGAAATAACTATAAAAATAATATAAAGTAAAAATATAAAAAGAAAGATTCGGTAAAAAGTCGAGATATAGAAAAAATAAAAATATATTAATATATTAATATAATAAGCTTTTTTATTTATATATATACTTTATATTAGAATCTAATTAGATTATTAATAAAATACGTATTTTCTTTACTATTATTAAATCCAGCCTATATAATATACGGTATAGACTATAATTTTTTATTATTATAATAGTAAATATTATTATTTTTAGATAGATTATAAGATTATTTTTATTTATATTATTATATCAGATGGCCCAGCTTAGTAAAAAAGTATAATTATTATATAATATCTTCTACTACAGCAGTTTATATTTACTATTTTAATAAACTATTTTAAAATTAATATTAATTTATTAGGCTTCTAATCCGGATATTTATATTATTATATTATTTACCCTTTTTTCTATATATAATATATTATTTTAAAATCTTTTAAAAAAGAAGATTTTTTAAAGATTAGTTTTAGAATTAATAGAAGACTGCTTTTAGCTATCTTACTTATCTTACCTAACCAGTATATCTACTACATCAAGTAGTTCCTAATAGATAGTTAAAATATATATCTATATAATAGATTTAAATAAATATTTAATAAATAATCTACTAAATATTAAAATATCTAAATTAATTAGATATATAAAAAAAAATTAAAAGCGGTAATATAGGCGAAACCGAAAAAAAAAAAATAAAAAATTATTAGATTATTTAAAAAAATAAAAAAAATAATAAATATTAAAATTCTTCTAGATAGGATTTTAAAGCAGAAGATTAAATATATTATAATCTAAAAATTAATTAAAATATCGGATTTTTTATATAAAGTATTTTTTATAATATAACTAAAATAATTTATAGTTTTTAATAATAAATAAAAAGTTTAAATAGCTATAAAAAATATTTTTAATTTTAGATCTAGACCGATACTAGAAAATATTATAATTTATATTTACTATATTATAAAAATAAAAATTACTATAAAAAAAATAGTAGTATCTGCTTTTATTAATATAAATTTAGAAATTAATATTATATCTAAATACTTTATAAAGTAACTAAAATTAATTAAAAAATCTAATTTATATTTAATAATTATTAATATAAACTATAGGCGAAGCCGCTATATAAAATATATTTCTAATCTAATAGTAATTATAAAAGATATTAATATAAAAACTTTTATTTTTATAATTAAATTACTAAAGAATAATCTTATTTTAAATATATTATTCTAAGCTGCAGTATAAGTAGAAATTTAAATAAAAAATAATAATATTATTAATTACTAGTTTTATTTTATAAATAAAATTTAAAAACTAGATTTAACTATATCAGCAGTACTGCAGAATATATAGTATAAAAAAATATCTAATTAATATAGATTTTAAAAAACTAAGTAAATATCTAGCCGATTAAATATTTATTATTATAGTATATATACCGGATAAAAAAAAAATTAAAAAAAATAATACTTAAAAAAAATATAAAAATAAAAAGCTTTAATTAGTTTATAATTAATAAATATATAATTATTAATTTTTATAATTAATTAAAAAACAGCTATTTAATCTTTAGTAGGGCTACTATTATTTTAATATATAAAAATATTTTTAAAAAATATCTGCCGCTTTAAAGAAAAAAAAACTCCGTATTTAGCTATTACTATATAAAAAATATATCTAAGTATATATTATAATAAAATAGAAAAAAAAAATATATCTATATTATAATACTATTTAAAAAAAAGATAGATAAAATCTATTTACTAAATCTAAATTTAGTAAATAATAATATATTAAAAAAATTAAATAATTAAAAATTTTTTTATCTGTAGAAGTACTACAGCTTATAAAAAAAAATAAAGATAAAAAAAAATTTAATAAATAATTTTATTTTAGAATTATCTAATTTAATAAAAATATACAGTTTATATCTAAATAACTAATAAAATTTAAAATAAAAAAAAATCTTTTATCGGCTAAAAAAAATATATTTTATAAATTATTATTTTAAAAAAAAATATTTTAAAATAAAAATTTAAATATTTAAATTAAATATAGTTGAAAATAGTATTACCGCAGTATATTTAAACTATATTTTATAAAATCTAGTAAAAATAAATTATCTAAATTTTTAAAATTTTGAATAATAAAATATATTTAATTTTAAAAAAATAATTAAAAAAAAATATTATAAAAAGATACCAGAGGCTATATAGAAATATATAGTTTTTAATAATTAAAAAAAAGTATCTATTAATTTATTTATAATAGTATTTAAATTAATAAATATATTTTTAAAAATATTAATATACTTTTAGATATAGATAAATTTATTAAAAAATTTATAGATATAGTAATTATTTTAATAATTAATTTTTTATTAATATATAACTAAATTATACTGGCCGAAGAAAATAGAGATTTTACTATTATCTAAACTCTACTAGATTTACTAAAATTTATTATTATATTTTAAAAAAATACTAATTTAATACTATAATTTACTAGAATAGCTAAATATATTTTATATTATATTCTGCTAAAAAAGACCCGAGTCTTTCTAAATAATATCGGGATTAAAAAACTAAAAATAATATATAATAATAAAAAAGTTATACCGGGTTTAAAAAAATATATATTTAAATATCTATTAAATCTAAATTATTATTTATATCTAACTAAACTAGCAGAGGCTATTATATCTATTAAAAAATTCTAATTTATTATATTAAAAATTAAGATTATAAAATAAATCTATAATAAATACAGCCGTAAACTAGAATTAACTAAAATAAATAAAATTATTTTATAGCCTATATCTAAAAATATTAAATAAATTAAAAAATTTATAAATTTTACTATAATATTTAAAATATATATTAAAAACTATATTTAAATAGTAGAACTACTATATATATTATTTAAAAAAAAATACTATTTAGATAAACTATTAAAAAATAAAATATTTTTAATAAACTAAAAATTCTAGTAGCTGCGGAATCCTATACTATATTTATTAATTATACTATTATTTTTTTAAAAATAATAATAATAGTAGATACTAGTTTTATAGACTATAGAAACTATTTAATATAAAAAAAAAATATTTATAAAATTATAAGATTTAAATTAAAAATATAAACTAAATAAAAAACCGCGTATAATACTAGAAAATAAAAATATAAAACTATTTTTAAAATTTTTAAAAAATTTAAATATTAGTTATATAAAATATATTTTATTTTAAAAATAAATATATAAATTCTAGTAGCTTAATTAAATAGAACAGCTATTAATTTATTTAATATTTTAATTATTTTATAAATTATTTAAATCTAATTATTTAATTTTATAATTAAATATATATTAGATATAAAATATATTATTACTAATATCTTATCTAGGCGGCCCGGTAATAAATTATTATTAAAAAATATAAATATTAATAAATAAATATAAATATAATTTTTATTTTTAAAAGTCTATATATCTATTCTAAATATTAAGTAAATATTTAAAATTAACTATTTTAACTACTATAAAAATATTATTAGATATTTAACTACTTTTATATTATCTTTAGATTTTATATCTATAATATAAAATAAATTTAAAAAAAAAATAATAAAATTTTTAGTAAAAAAAATCTACTATTTTAAAAAATTATAAATAATATTTTAATTAAAAAAGTAGTAGATAATAAAAAAATTAGAATAGCTATTATTAAAAAAATATATAAAATCAGCAGCTATTAAAAAAAAAATATATATTATTTAATTATATAAAGATATTAGTAGCTAAATTATTATATATAAATTATAAAATATATAAAAACTTATTTAATATACTAAAAATATAAATTAAATTAATAAAAAAAACTGCTTAATCTAATATAATAAACTATTATATAAAAACTTATAAAAATAAATATAGTATATATATTTATAAAAAAAAAATTTAGCTATATTATATCTATAATATACTAAACTAATAGTTAGATTAAAGCTAAAATACTTTATTAAATCTAAGTAGAAATAGTAGTCTAGTTTTTATATAAAAATATTATATACTGCTATAAAATATTCTATATTTTTTTAATAAATAGTAGACTAGAGAATTAATAAATTATTAACTATTTACTTATAAAATATAAGATTAAAAAACTTAATATTTTATTTTATTATATAGAAGCTAATAGATATATAAAATAAAATTATAAAGTAGTTAAAAATATATTTAATAAAATAATTAAAAAATAAAAGATAGGCTAGATTTAATATTTTTATACTATTCTATTAGCTATATAGATAATAGTAAAATAAATTATAAAAATAATATTATATAGATTTTTTATAGATTAAGAAGTAGTATTATTTATAAAATTAAAAATATTTATATAGTAAAACCTATAATAATATATTATTTAAATTATTAAAAAACTAATAGCTATTAAAGTGTAATAAATTAAATAAAAAAATATAAATATAAAAAAAGTTTTATATAAACTTAGAAGAATTTATAATTAAAATAAAAAATATTTTAATATATAAAAATTTATCTATAATAAATTACTAAAAAAAAAATATTTTTATATAATATTAGATAATAATATAATATAACTATATTAAATAAACTAAAGTTTTAATAGATTAAACTATATTAAATATAGAAAACTATAGTAAATAATATTTATTAATTTTAAAAACTAAATAAAATATTTTTATAAAAAACTATTAATAGTAATTAGTTTAAATAGTTCTATATAATAAATAGTCTAAATAAAAAAAATAATTAAAAAAATATTTATATATCGGATATTAAGGCTGTAGAAGATTCTAATAATCTAAATTATATATATATAAAAAAAAAATAAAAAAAATAAAATATAGATACTACTAAAGTAGAATCTAATTATTTTTATTTAATAATTATAATATATCTATAAACAGCTAAATAATAAAGTATATTTTTTAAATAGTAGTTTAAGTTAAAAATAAGAATAATAAATTATTATTATATATAAAAAATTAGAATAAAAAATTTTTAATAAAAAATAAATAATATATAAATTCTAATTTTAATAAAAAGCTCTGTTTAAAAAGTTTTAAATCTATTTTAAAAAACTATAAAATTATTATTAAGTAAAACTTGCTAAATTAAAAATTTATATTAAAAAATAAAAAATATTTAAATATTTAATTTTTTAATAAAAAGAATATTTAAAAAATTTTTTTTAACTATTTTTTTTTTAATATAAGTTATCTATAACTTTAATACTATATATTATATAAATTTTTATATTAAATTTTTAACTATAAAAATTTTATAAAATATCTAAATTAATAAAAAAATAATAATAAATATTATATTAAAATATTAATAAATTATATTATATCTACTGTAATTAATATAAATAATTAATATTAAATATAATTAATAATTTATTAAAATTAATAAATAGTTATTTACTATTATTAATAATACTATAGTTTATATTAATAGTTTTCTAAAAAAAATCTATTACAGCTAATATTTTCTACTATACTATAGTTTTTTAATATATAAAAAATAAGCTGAAGAATATATTTAGATATTTTAAAATTATATTAAAATATTTAAATTATAAAAAAACTTAGCAGCGCACCCCGGATATAATAAGATATAAATTTAATAAAATAAAATTAAAAAGATTTTAAATATTATAAAAAAGTATAAAAAAAAAATTATAAAAATATAGTAAATAATAATTAAAAAATAAAGTATAATAAATATTTAGAGCTTATTTTAACTAATTTTATTTATTACTATAGTTAAAAATATTAAAAAAATAACTAATAAAAAAATTATATAAACTAAAATATATTATATTTTTAACTATATTATTATAGTTTAGCTAAAATAATAAAATAATAGATATTAATATACTTTAGTATTTATTTTAGCAGATATTATATAATTTATAGCTAATAAAAAAAATAGTATTTATTATAATAAAAAAAATAGCTGTTATAAGCCTAACTTTTAATTTATATAATTTATTAAAATTAAAAACTACTAGTTTTATTATTATATAGTAGATATTAAATATATCTATTTAATAATAGATATAATTTATATTAAAATTATTAATTAATATTTTAATAATTTTACTACTACTACTAAAAGCTAGTTTTAAATTATTAAATTTAGAATTATTAATTATAGTTATTTTAAATAATATATTTATAGTTAAAAATTATTATAATTAGTTAAAAATTAGCAGATATATAACTATTAATTTTTTTAATTAATTAAAATATTAAAAAATAGAAAAGATTTTATCTGCGCCTAATATATCTACTATTACTACTATATTTTATTAAATTATTTAAACTAATATATAAATTTAATATATAATAGCTATAGTAGTATAAATAGCTATTATAAATATTTTTATTATTTTTAATAAAAATTCTAAATTTATAGGAAATCTAAAAAATATAAAAATAAAAAAAATAAATATAAAAGCTGCTTATAAAAATAAATATTTTTATTAAAATATAATATTAGCCCTATTAAAAAATATTTTATTATTAAAAAAACTTAAAAAGAATTTAGCTATAGGCCTTCTAAATAAGATTATAAAAAAAAATATTATATTATTTATATTTTAAATTATTTATTTTAAAATTAAAATTATATATAAAAATAAATAACTATAAATAATTATAAATTAAAATAATCTATTTTATTTAATATAGTTTTAAAATTAGAAATATTAAAATCTTAAATAACTATTATTTATAGTTTAAATATAAAAAATAATTTTTAAAATCTAAAAATCTATTAAAAATCTATAAATATATTTATTAAACTATTTTATTTTAAATTATTAATTTTAACAATTTAAGCTAAAGTAAAATTTAGAGAATTATAACTAATAAAAAAATTAAAAATTTTATAATAAAAAAATAGTAGAAAAAGAAAAATACTATAAATATACTATTAATATAATAATAGGCCGAATATAAAAAAAATAGTTATAAACTATATTAATAGATAATATAAAAAATAGTAATATATTATTATTATTAAGCTTAACTTAGTAGATAATCTAACTATAGTTAGTTAAAAATAATATATTTTTTAATTAAATAATAACTTATAAAATAAAATCCGGTATATTATCTATAATATATTTTAATATAATTAGATTATAATTAAAAACTTATTTTATATTTTTATTATATAAAGTTTATTTAATCGGATAATAGTATATTTTTTAAATATATTAATATTAATATATTAAAGACTATAAAAAGTAGAAAAAATATAAATATAATTTAAAGATTATTTTTTTAAATAATAAAATTATAGATAATTATATAAAAATATTATTAGATATATATAAGCGCTTATCCGAATAGATTAGCCGTTTAAATATATAAAATAAAATTATAGATTTTTTTATTATTAAAATCTTAGCTAAATATTAGATTAAAAATAATAAAAAATATTTTAATTTTAATTAAATCTTAATACTTTATAAGATTTTAAATATATATATTATATATCTATATTTATTATATAGATTAACTAAACTTTACTATAAATTAAAAAAAATATTACTACTATAATTTATTAAAATATAAAATAATCTTAAAAATCTTAAAATAATAAAAAAAAATATATAATTAGAGTTGGCTATAGTATACCGGAATTTAATATTTAAATTAATTTTATTATCTAATTTAATAAATTAATATTTAATTATTTTATATATATTTTTTATAATTTTATAATTTACTAATCTAAAAACTATTTTAGATATTTTTATTAATAAAGTAAAATAAATAAATCTAATAGTTCTATTAGAATTTAATAAACTAATTTTTTTAAATAAAAATATTAATATAAAATAATTAAAATATTAAAGATAGTAAATAGTTAAAATAGCTATTATTATAATTAAATATTTATTTATAATTAAAAAGATTATTTTTAAAAATATATTAATATAAAAAAAAATAAATTAATACTAGTTTAATAGCTGATAAAGCCGATAAAAATAAAAAAATCGGTAATAAACTATTATTAAAATATAATATCTTCTTTTATAAAAAAGAAAAAAAAATATAAAAAAAATCTAATTATAATTTATAAAAGTAGAAGCCTAAGTTTATAAATATACTTTTTTTCTTATTTTTTTTTATTAACTATATAAATAAGGCTATAGCCTAAATAGTTTTTAATAATAACTTATTTTTTTTTTATATATATTTATATAGTTGGGCGCCGCAGTATATAAATACAGATCTTATATATAGATTATACTGCTTATACTTATATATCTCTAATAGGTATATAAAGGCTAGCCAGGAGTATAATTAGCACCCGTTTACAGTAGTATAAAATATTTTATCTATAGTATAAAAAGATTTAAATATCTTATTTATAATATTTTAATTAGTTTTAGAAATATAATATATATATAGTTTAGATATATAATCTTTCTATTTTTTTTTAAAAGAATATATAGCTAATATTTTTTTTAGAATATTAGTAATTCTAATATTAGAACTATCGGGTAATATCTATATATTATATAATATTAGTATTTTTTTAAGAATATTCTTTATCTTAGGATTTTTAGTATAGATAATAATACTATTTACTAATATACTTATTTTATTATCTAGTTAATTAGTAATATATAAAGGCGGTTAGATTAATTTTCTAAATAATAAAGAAATTGGCGGAGATAAAATAAAGAGTATATTAGTTTAAAATAGTAAGCTAAGAAACGGCTAGATTAGAATACTAAAAAATATATTTTTAGTTTAAAATAGCAACTCAGCATCTTAGGAATTACTACTATATTAAAAAACTAATAGTATTAAAAAAAATAATAGTTTATTTATACTAATATCTGTAGCGTATATTAATATACTTATAATATAAAGTTAATAAAATAAATTAATTATATTTATATATAGATCTTTAAATATATTTTTTTAAATATATCTAAACGCAGTAAGTAGTATTAAAAATAAATAAACTAATTTAGCTGTATTATTACAGGTATAATATATAGTAATATAATTATTATTAGTAATAATACTAATATAAATATAATATTCTAAAGTAATAGACTTAGATATTTTATTAATAGTTTTAATAAATAAAAAATTAGTATTAACTAAATAGGCGACTTAGAATATACCGATTTTATACTTTAATTTAAAAATAAAATTAAAATTAGAAAATTTTTTATATATTTTAATAAAAATATATATTTTAAAATATATAAAGATAACTATAGACTATACTGTATATATAGATATATTAATTTTTTTAATTTTAATAATTATCTAGATTAAAATAATAAATTCTTAGTATTCTTAAATAATAGTAGTCTAATTTTTATAATTAAAAATAATATCTTTATATCTAATTATATTAATACTAATAAAATAGTTAGATTAGAGATCTTTAATTAAATATATCCGAAGTATAATATATATAAATATAGAAATATTAGTAGAATTAGATTTTAGAATATTAATAATATTAAATATTAAAATATTAATAAAATTATTAAATATTTAGATAGTCGACTATATTATAGATATAAAACTAATATATTAAAAAAATATATTTTAAAAATAATATATTTTTTGGCTTAATATATAGATCTAATATTAGTAATACTAAAGAGTATATTTATAGATAAGATTTTAATTTTAAAAAAATAAATTAAATTAGTATTTATAATAGTAGATAAGTATTCTATATCTAAATATATTAATATATATTTATATATATAGTTTAAACTAATTTATACTATTATAAATCTTTATATATATAAAGATACTCCGAATATTATATTTTTTTATATAATAGTCGGATTCTATAATATTATTATTATTAATATAATATACGGTTAGAACTATATCTATAGGCTTTATATTATATATTTTAATATATTTATAAAGTATATTTTTTAATAGAAATAATATAGTATAATTTATATAGAAAATAGAAAAGATATTTAGCTTAGTAAATAAAAGGTCTATAATCTTATTATTTTTAATAAAATAAATTTAAATATCTTAAATAAAATAGATATTAATAATATATATTTTATTATAATTATAAAAAATATTTTTAAATTTATTATATAGGCCGACAGAGTTTTTAGAAAGTTTTTTAATAAAACCAATAGACGGCTGTAATATATACTTAAAATACTTTATATACTGCGTATTTTCTATATATATATTTTTATATAAAAAGATATAGTTAAATTAAGAATTATTAAATTAATATAAAAAATTAGGATATTTCTATAGCTTAGATAGTATAGGATTTATTATAGTAATATATATATAATAATTTCTATTATAGTTATTATAATTATAATTATTACAGTTATTATAATTATTATAATAATATAACTATTAGCTATACTATTTTTAGATTTAATAAAACTAATTCTATATCTATTAATTATTCTAATCTTAGTCTTCTTTTTAGACTATATTTTAAGGCTGGTTTTAAAAATACTACTAAAAAAAATATTAATTCTATTACTGTTTTTAATTTTTTTACTAATATAATTAATATATCTGCTAGTTTTAGTTTTGCCAACGCAGCTAATAGTTTAACTATAACTAAAATTACTAAAAGAAAATATTACAGTTTCTATATTATTAATTATTTAAAGAGTATAATATATATCTATATAATTAATTATTTTTATTATTATATTTTAAAATATTAGTATTATTTCTTATATTTTAAAAATAATAATTTTTTTAGGCTTATTCTTAACTACTGCAGAATATAGATTAATAAAAATTACTATAAGATTTATTTTTTTTATAATATAGACTAGATTCTTTTAGTTATACTACTATTTATTAAGTTACTTAAAAAACTATATAATTAATATATTTAAAGTAAAATATCTTATACTATTATATAAATATAAATTAAGATAATTTTATATATAAATAATTTAATTAAAGATATTATTTATCTAAGCTGCTTAAGTATAATATATTATATTTTAAATAAATTAATTAATATAGCGGCCTGCCTATATATTAAAAAAACTATAATATATACTATTAAGCTTATTTATAAAATTAAAAATATTAGATTTAAATTATTTTTTTAATTCTTTTAGCTATTTTTTACTAAAACTAACTTTTACTATAAGATATTTTTTTATTTTTATTAAGCTAATAGTATACTATATAAATATAGTTTTTTATAAATATACTTAAAGATTTATTTTAACTATAGATTTTCTATAGTACTTAACTATATTATAAAAATAATTAAAAAAAATATTTATATCTTTATAATATATATTATAATTAATTTACTTTATTACTTTATTATTAGATATATTAAAATAAAAATAACTAATTATTTTAGATTTTAGTTTTTTTAAATATATAGTATAAATAATATATTTAGAATTATTAAAATAAAAGAATTTAAAAAGATTTTTAGATAAGCTACTACTACTAAAACTATTAAAACTATTACTATTAGAAGAATTATTAGATAGATTATTAAATAGTTTATTACTACTACTATAGTATATATTATAAAAATTAATATAGTAAAAATTAATATAAGTAATATTTAGATTTTAAATATTAGAATTTAGAATATTATTCTTAAGTATAGTAAAATATACTAGTATCTATTATAATATAATACTAATATTAACTTATCTAGATATTTATATCTATATTTATTATTATATTTTAAACTAATATTTTTAACTAGATTAATTTTAAGCTTATTAAGGTACTGAAGTACCGGAATTAATAGTAGAATTATTTATAATATTAAATAAATCTTAGGGATTTTAATAGATATTAGATATAATACTAAATTTATTATTTTTAGAAATATTATATTTAGAAGTTTTAAAATTATATAGATTATATATATAGTCAAACTATAGTCTACTTTAGCTAATATATCTAAGATATAGATATACTTTAGATAATAATATAGTAAGGCCGGGAAAATATATAAAAGTTGTTAAAAATAAACTAAAAAATATATTTTAGAAACTAATTATTAACTATAAGATATTCTAGGTGTAAAGCCTATAAAAATAGGATAATAAAATAATTTAGTATTATATATTTAGAGAAGCTTATTATCTTTAGTAATTAGACTAAAAATAAAATATTCTAAAAACTATATAGAATAGATAAAAGAAAGTATCGGTATTTTAATTAGTATATATAAGATAGTTAATATAGTAGAAGATAAAACCGATAAATATATAGTTAACTATAAATAGATATAACTAAACAGTTTATTAGACTTAATAAAATTATTTAGAAAATACTAAAAATAAGAATTATAAATCTAATTAGTATAAGATTAATTAGTAAAAAAATAATTAGATTAGTTAAAAAAATTAATAAGATTTTTATATAAAATAAATCGGTTAATATTTTAAATTTATAGATATAAATAATATTTTAAAAATAAAAAAGCAGATATTAAAAATATAATATAGTAAATATAATATAATATATTTTTATTAAAATATCTTTTAAATGCGCTGAGTAAGTCTTTATAGAATTAGATAATTTAATAGACTAGTTTTAATATTAGTAATATTATAGAGATAAGAATATAATTAGTTTAGAATCTATAAATATAATATATATAATATTAAAAATATAAAAGACGGAAGACGAAGTAATAAATATAATTAGATTAGAAGTATTAATATAAGAAAAATAGAATAGTCTAGAATATAATATACTGATATACCGAAATAGGAATATAATAAATAAATTTTAAATAAGATAGAATTAAAATAAATATATATATATAGGGACTCGGCTGGCTAGTTAAGTAACTAAAATAGATTCCGATAAATTAAGTAACTAGAGTAGGACTCTATAGATTAAGTAATCTATAAGTAAAAATAAAGTAAAGAATTTAGAAAAATAGAAATTACAGTAACCAGTAGAACTATAAATATAAGATATAAAAAAAATTAGTAATATTAAAATAAAGTATCTATAACAGCTAAAATAGTAAATAAATATAAAAATATAAAAAATAGTAGTATTTTCTTAGAAATATATAAAATATATATTTAGATAGCTAAAAGATATACTACTATATATAAATATTAATATAGATAAGAATATAATTAATATTATTAAATATAATAATTAAGTTAAGGAAGAAGTTAGAAAAGGTAAGAATATAGATTATAGAAAGTTCTGCTATATGGGCGGTATAAAGGGCGGAGGCAATAGATAAACAGCAGAATATTATCTATAACAAATATTAACCTCTTAAATATTATATTTATTTTTAATTTAAATTATAAAATAATAAAGATTATTATAAATACTATAAAACTTATTTAAATTAAAAATATATTTAAAATAAATAATAAAAATAAAAAATCTAAAATTAATTATTAAAAATATTTTTATTATAATAACTATAAAAATCTTAGTAGCAGATTTAAAAATTAAAATAAAAATATTAATTATAAAAATAACTACTTTTTAAATTTAATTTTTTTTTTAAACTATATTTTTTTAGTTTATAAATTTAATTATTTAATAAAAATTTTTAAAATTTTAAATTTTAAATTACTAGATTTAGATTTTTATAGTAATTTTTTATTTTTTTTTAATTTTTTTTAAAATTTATAGTAAATTAGTATATTTAATTATAATAATTAAATTATTTTTTAAAATTTTTTATAATATTTTAAATAAACTTATAAATATCTATAAAATTAGTAAAAAATTTCGGAATTTTTAATATTTTATTAGTATTATTATTTTTAAAAATAGAAACTATATAGTATTAAAAAATAAATAAATATTTAATTTTTAATTTAGCTAAATAATAAATATAACAGCTTTAATAAACTAATTTTTTATAATAGATTTTTTAGATTTTTTTTAATTATTAAATTAAATTATTTTTAAATTTATAAATAAAATATAGTTTAAAAAATTATAAATAAAATTAAAAATAGATAAATAAATAAAAAGATTATAAATTATATATAAAGTAGTTAAAAGAATTAGTTAGATAATTAGAATAAAATAGATTAAATAGATTAAATAGATTAGACAGATTAAGCGGATAGAATAGGTAGAAGCAGTATACTAGGTCTGCACTATAATAGTTAATAGGCAGTAGTTTTATATTTTTATTTATAATAATTAAATAGTTTTTTATTTTTAAATATAGTTAACCGGCTAAATATTTAATAATTAAATCTATTACTACTAATAAATCTAATACTATTAACTAATTTAACTTAATAATATTTTTTATAGTATATAATATAGCTAAAATAAAATCTAAATATAGCTATAGTCTAGGAACTATTAATTAGTTATTTTTAATTAATTTAAGTAGATTTATATACTAATTAATTATAAAACTAAAAAATAGTATTTAAAAAATAAAATATAAAATAAAAAAAATATATTTAATAAAAAAATATATCTAATCTTTAACTAATAAAAATAAAAAAATTTTAAAATTATTAAATAATTATAATTATTTTTTTCTACTAATATAGTTCAAATTAATTAGTAATTTAATAAATAAACTGGCTAAATAGTTTAAATATAGTAAATTAATATACTAATTAGCTAAGAAATATAATAAATAAAAAACTATTTAAAATTATATAATATAATATTAATTAGTTAAAAAATATAATAATAGTATATTTTTTCTACTAACCGAAGATGGCTGCAGCTAATATTTTTTATATTTAAAAACTATAAAATAATCTATTTTAAAATATTATCTATTATTTATTTAAATAGATTTATTAATTATTTTATTTTAAAAATAAAATAATTAGTAAAAAAATAAAAATCTATATATTTATTAACCGGTAATTAAAATTAGTAAAATAATAATATATTAAATATATAAAAAATATTTAAAAATTAAAAATTAAAACTACTTATAAAAAAATACTCTATATACTAAATATATATAATTAAAAAAATTAAAATACAAAAAAAAACTTATCTAATTAATATTTAGTATAAAATAGTAATTAGTTAATAAAAACTAGCTTTTATTTAAAGATTTTAATTTTTATTATTTATAATAAAAAAATAAAAAGATTTAAATAAATCTATATATAAAATTATTTTTTATTTTAATTAATATAGTAGATCTGGAAATTTTAAAAAATAATAAAAAAATAATATAGAAAAAGAATAGTAGAGAATTAACTATTAACTTAACTTTAAAAATATAAAAAATTATACAGTAACTAATAAGCTATAAAATTAATAATAAAATATATACTAATTTTAATTATCTACTAATTAAAATATTTATTAATATTAATATACTAAAAATATAGACTATTCTATAAAGAAATTAGATAATAATTAATATAAAAAAACTATATAGTTTTATAGTTAAAAATCTTTATTATATATTTTAAATATATTTATAAAATAAGAATTTATTAATATATATAATTAAATATATAATAGATTATCTAGTTAAAATAGTATAATAAAATATTTAACTAGTAATATTATAGGTTAAACTAAATAAATAAGTAAAATCCTAGTTTACTTTAAAATATAAAAAAGTAGTTAAAAAAATATAGTAGATTTACTAGACCTGGCAGCAGTATAAAAAATATTAAAAAAGACTTTTTAAATAATAATAATATAAAATATTATAAAATTATAAAATTAAAGTCTTTAAAAAAGCTTTAAAATAAAGCTATTAAAATATAGTATAAAAAATAATTAAAGTCGGCCTCCGGAACCTTTAGCAACTAATTAAATAAATAAAAAATTAAAATAATAATAAAAATATTATTTTTATTTTTAAAGGCCCGGCAGGCCCGGCGGAATTAATAAAAAAAAAACTAAAATATTTTAATATATATTTTTTTTAAAATTATTTATAGCAGATCTTAGTAATATTTTAAAATATTTATATATTTAAATTAATTAAATTTTTATTAATATTAATTATTAAAATAAAAAATATAATATATAAAATATCTATAGATAAGGCCCCGGAATTTAATATTATTTTTAATTATATATAATATATTTTAGGCGAGATACTGGTTTTTATTAATATAATTATAGTAATTTTTAATATATATATAAAATTAAAGTATAATCTAGTTTATTTTTAATAATTAATTATAATAATACTATATAAAAAAAACAGCTGTAATTATTAATTTTTTAAATTATATTATTTTATTATACTGCTAAATATTTTAAATAAATTATTAAAATTAATAGTAGCTATATAGATTATTTATATATATAAAAAATATAGACTATTTTTAAAAATATATTTAAAAAAAAATATATTAATTAATTATATTATTTAGCTAATTTTAGATTAAATTTACTATATATAAAAAAACTATAAAATAATAAATATAATTTTTTTTAATATAATTAATATATATAATAATATTTTTTATAAATAGTTATTATATAATATTAAAATATATAAACTTAGCTATTTTATTTTTTAAATCTATATTTTTTTTAAAAACTATATAATATAGATATAGATTTAGAATTATATCTCTACTATATTATCTATATTTAATAATATTTTATAAAACTTATCTATTTTATTAATTTTATTTTTATTTTTTAATATTTTTTTTATTAATAGATATAAAAACTATTAAATTAAGTAGAATCGGATAAAAGTCTTTAGCTAAATTAATAATATTATAATTCTTATTATTTTCTATATATATATAAAAAATAAGCAGCTATTTAAATAGATTTTAAATTAAATAATTTAATAATCTAAATAATATATATTAATTTTTATATTTAATAAGTTTAAGCTTATTTATTTTTATAATTTAAAAATAACTAATCTTATTAATTATTAAGATTTTAATAATATATCCGAGCCGGAGGATAAATAAAATCTATTTAAAAAAAATCTAAAAAAAATATAATAATCTTTTTATTAAAATATTAAATAAACTACTTATAATAATATTATTAAATAAAGAAGTTTAATATTTAGAGAATAAGATTAATAAAAGCCTTATTTTTAATATATATTATATTAAAGTAGTAGCTAAAGCTAATAAAAGTTTTAAAATATTTTATAAATTAGTTAATTTAATTTAAAAAATCTTAATATTTTTAATATAGTAGATATACTATATAGTAGTAATTTTTTAGCTTTTTTAAAATATTTTAGTATAGTATAGTCTAAAAAGTAATATTACTAATATAAAAAAATATATTAAACTAAAATAAGTCTTTATATAGATTTAAAAATATATAATAATTTTAATTAATAAAACTTTTTAAAGTACTACAGCTGCTGTTTTTAATATTAAATTTTATTTTATATTTATAAAATAGCTTATATAATATATTATTAAAAAAATAGTAATATAGATTTAGACAGGCCTATAATTTATATATTTTAAAAACTTATATAAAAAATATCTATAAAAAAAAATAATATAAAAATATTATATTTTTAAAAGTATTTTAGTAGTTAAAAAATATAATTTTATAGATTTTAATTAACTATATATAAAAAAAATAGTATTTATATATTTATTATAGTAGATAAGAATCTATATAGTAATTTAGATTTATAAAAAAATTTTAATTAAATATAAAACTATTTTTAAATATTTAGTTATAATAGTATATATAGATAATAATAACTTTAATAAAAAAATTAATAGTATAGTAATAAATATATATAAAAACTATAAGTAAATCAGCTATTTTAGTACTAAAATAGATTTAATAATTTATATAAAAAAATTAAAAAAAGTTAAATTAGCTTTAGCTATAGAAATATTATAATTTAATATATTAATTTATTTTTTTAATAATTTATAGGCGGTCTTACAGACTATAGTAAATCTAAACTATTTATTAAAATAATTTATTATATAAAAAATCTATAAATATATAAATTAACTAGAAAAATTAATATACTTTTATTAAATATTTATATATATTAAAATATCTAGGAATAAAAAAGCTAATAAGATAGTTAAATAAACTATTTATTAATCGGCTAATATTAATTTAAGCTTTATAAAATAATTAATAAATTATATAAAATAACTAGTAAATAAACTAATTATATAGTTTATTTCTATAGTAAAAAAAATAGTATATAAAAAGTTTAGATTTAAATAGAAGAAGTAGTAGATAATTAAATATATTACAGCACCTATATAAAGATTAATTAAAATTATATATAGCTATAATTTATAATTATATAAAGTATTATTTAAAATATATACTGCAGTAGTTATATGAATATATTGTCATAATGCAGACCTAGTATACTGCTTGTTGCCCGCAACCCTGGTGCATTCTGCCACCAGCTACCGCCAGGCTTATTCCCGCCTCCGGTAAGAATTTAATATATTATATATAGTAATAGTTAATTAATTAAGTAAATATTAATAATCTATTTATTTTTTTACTTTAGATATATATTTTAAATAGATATTATTAATAGTATATTCTACTACTAATTCTTAGTCTATCTAAAAATCTGATAATTAATTAAAATTAATACTACTATATTTTTTAAACTAATTAATCTATTTAAGCTAAATATATTAGTAGAATATCTATAGTACTATTAACTATTTACTTTTTTTTAATTACTTAAATTTTTTTTTTATTAATTTTTTACTTATTAGAAATTATATTATTTTTTTATTATTTTTTACTTATTAATTTTCGCCTATTTAATATTATTAATATTATTTATTATTATTTTTATCGCAATTCCTAGGCCTAATTAATTAGTATAGTACCGGTATTTTAATATATAGATTATAAAACTATAATAATTTTTAATTTTTATTCTAAATAAGATTTCTATTTTATATAATAATATATTATATATAATTAATATATACAGTCCCGGACTGCGTATATATTAATATTAATATACTTAAAAAATATTATTACTATTATTTATTATATATAATAATTTATTAATATAGACTATAAAAATATAACTAATATTTTTTAGAATATATTAAATATAATAATATTAATAGTAATACAATTACCGGTTAAAGTAATATAAAAAATTAAAATATATTATAATTTAAAAAATATATATTTTAAAAATAAATATAATTATTTATTAAATAGAATAATAAATAATTATTTAAAGCGGTAATTTAAAAATTTAAAAATATTATCTTATTTTTACTATTATTAGTTTTTCTAATTTTTATATTAGTATTTTTACCGATATTATTTATAAATATTAAAATAAATATAATTTTCTAAATAAATACTTTTTTTTTAATATTAATAATATTAATAATAATACTACTACTATTAGCGGCGATACTACTTTAGTTAATTTTAAAATTATTTATTAATACTTTAGTTCTATTATTAAAATTATATTTTTTTAATAAAATTAAAAAAATTAATTTTTTAATATCTTTTTTTTAAAATATATTTAATAAACTATTTTTAAATAATTAATAAATTTTAATTATTTAATTTATTTTTATTAAGGCAGTTAAAATAATATCTATAAAACTAGTTTTACTAAAGTATAAAATAAAAATATTTTTAATATTAAATATATTATTAGAATTAATATTTTTTATATTATTTAAAAAGTTATCTATAGTAAATATAAATATATAGATTTAATAAATATTTAGTTATAATTAATCTATCTAAAGTTTATATATATATAAAAAAGTATTTATTTTAATTAAATAAAGTAGAATAGCTTTATATATTAATAATATTAGTATATAAATAATAGATATAGCAGAATCTATAAATAAAGTCTAAAAAATTTAATTTTAAAAAATAATAATATAGATAATAATAATAGTATTAAAAGTATATAATAATTATTAATAATAATATTACTAGTAAAAAAATATATTACTATTTTCTTTTTTTTTATTTTTATTATTTATTTATAATAAAAATAATAATAAATATTTTTTTTATCTATAAAATAGATCTTTAATTACTAATAATATTTATTAGTATACTTTTAATATTAGCTATTTTATCTAAATATACTAATATTATAAAAATATAAAGATTTTATTAAATATAATAAAAAAATCTATTACTATACTATTTAAGTATTTTACTAATATTTTTATATAATATTTTTTACTAAAAATATTATTATTATAAGTTAAAATATAAATATATTATTTTATAGTAATATTAATATATAGTAGATCTAATAGATTAATAAAATCTATTAGATTAGACTTATTAACTTTAGAAATATTAACTATTAGATTACTACTATTAAAATATATTAAAAAACTTTTAATAGTAAACTTTAAAAGTAATTTAATAATTATAAATATATTATTTATAATATTTACTATAATTAATTTTTAATTATTTATATTTTTAAAATAAATAGTTTTATATAAATATATAGTATTTTAAATAAGTAAAATATTATTATTAAAATTTAGTACTATATTAATTCTAAATTTTATAAATATATTAAAAAGTCTAAAAAAAAATAATACTTAAAAAATTTAATAATAAAATAAATTTATATTTTACTATTTAAAAAAATAAGTATAATTTAAATATAAAAAATAAATTCTAAAATTATATTTATAATAATATTTATAATAATTAAAACTATAATTAATATAATTAAAATTTAAATAATTAAAATAGTTTTTAATATTACTATAAACTCTATAGAATAGATTTTTTTAAATTATTTAATAATTATTATAATAATTTATATAAAAATTAATATAATAATTATAATAATTACCGGAATAATTATTAAAATAATAAATATAATAATAAATATAATAATTAGAATAATTAATATAAAAAAGATTATAAAAATAATTATAAAAATTATTATAATTAAAGTTGTAATTATAGATATAATTATTATAATAGTTATAACTATTATAATAACTGCTATTAAAAAAATTCTAAAAGATATACTATAATAAAACTAATAGTAATAATAATAGTAATTTAATTAAAAGCAGATATTTCTACTATAATTAAATTAACTATATATATAATAGATTTTAAAATATATAGAGCTATAATAATAATAATAATAAAAATAATATTAATTATTCTAATATTAATTATAATAAAAAGAAAGTCTTAGATTATTATAAGTATTAAAATATATTATATTTATAATATTTAGATTACTTTATATTATTTATTTTAAATAATATACTTTATATATATATTATAAATTATAATTTATATATTTTTTATATATTTATAAATATTTCTATAATTAATTTAAATAAATTCTTTATTATATCTAAATTAGGATAATTATTTAAAAACTAATAATATATAATTATTAAAGTCTATATTAATAATAAATTAAATATAATATATTTAGACTTTAGATATACTATATTAATTATAAATAAATACTAGCTGGCAGCTAATTTCCTAGATATTCCGGTAATAATTATAGATTAGCTTATATATATTTATAGTATTAAATAAAAATTTAATAATATTTAATATATACTATTATCTATTTTAATTTTATAGATTAATAATTAAATAGTTTTAATTTATATATATATATAAATATATATTTAATTTAAAATTTAAAATATATATTTTTATTAATTATAATATCTTTAAACTATATAGATTTAAAATTAATTTTAAAAATTATTTTATTAATATTATTTACTATTAAAATATTATTTTTTTTTAATAATTATTTTTAAATCTAATTATCGCTAAAGCTGACTAATTTTTATAAAGAAAAGGATTATTATTTTTATATATAATAAAATAGTATTACTAATATAACTATTAATTTTTACTATTAATAAAGATTATATTTTTAAATTTAAATAGTATATTAATATTATTTTTTTATATATATTATTAATATAAACTTTAAAAGTATAATAGCTACTAATCTTTTTCTATAGTTAATTACTATTAATTATTATATATAACTAAATTAAATCTCTAAGTTTAATATAACTGCAGTATATTATATCTTATTTAATTTAAATTAATATAAAATACTATAATTATTTATATTAGTATTACCGAAAATATAAAATTAATTAAAATTTAAAGTTAATTTATTTATAATAAAAAAATTAAAGTATAAAGTTATTATTTATAGTATAGATAAGTAATAAAAAATATTTAAAGTTCTTATTAATAAATTTCCGGAAATCTAAAGTAATAAAAATATTATTAAAATTTTTATAGATTAATAACTCTGTATTTCTTTATATAAAAAATAAAAAAATAAATTAAATAAAACTATTAAAATCTATAAATTAGATTTTATATATTAAAAAGCTGTTAATAATATCTTTAATAAATTATTAAAAATAAACTAAATAGATTAATTAAAAAATTTTATATTTTTAAATACTTTTATTTTTATTATAAGTAAAATAGTAGTTAATAAAATTAACTAAAAGTTGCTAAAACTACAGCTAGTTATTAATATTTATATATTAAATATATTTACTATTTCTAATATATATCTAATACTAATTTAGATAGATATAATTATAGTACTTATTAGTATAATATATCTATTAGTTTTTAATACTATTAAGATATTTTATTAATAGCTAGTATATTTTAATAATTAAAAATTTACAGAAATAATCTTTTACTATAAATAAAAATTTTTTAAAATTTATTCTATAGATTATTTTAATTTAATTTTCTATATATAATAGTAAATTAAAAATCTATTTTATTAAATATAAGAGTTTCTCTATATTTATATAGATAATTTTATTCTTTTTTTAAAAATATTTTAAAATTATTTTAATTATTTAAAATAATTTTTTAATAAATATAAAAAAATATAGATTATACTATCTGCAGATAAGTCCTTTCTTAGTTTTTTTTTATTAAGATTTTTAATTAGAATATAAATACTTTTAATATAATAATAACTAATATAAAAGTTGCTGTAATTATAAAACTAGAATTTTTTAGAATATTAATAAAACTAAATTATTTTATTAGTCTAATAAACTGATTAAGAAATTATATACTATTTTATATTAAAATAATTTATTTTTTATAGTAAAAAAAAATACTTTTAATAAAATTAATTTTAAAAGAACTAGAAAAAATAGTAAAAAAAAATTAGATAATAAAATTATTTTTAATAAAATTAACTAACGCGGAAATCTAGTTTTTTTAAATAATTAAAAATATTCTGTACTAGAAACCGATTCTAATATATTTTAATAAATTCTATATACTTTATATTAATATTAATACTTTTAAATAGTAAAATATAGGGGTTATATTATTTTATATAGTATTAAATAATTTTTTAAATCTAAAATATAATATTAAATAAATATTAATAGAAGTTTTTATTAGAGATATAATCTAGCTAATATTTTTTTTTAATTATAAATTTAGTAGCGCGGAGAAGAACTAATAATTAATTAAATTAAAAATATCTAAATTATTTTAAATAATTAAAAAATATAAATATTTAATATAAGTAGTAAAATAAATAATAGTTTATTTTAATTATTAAATAATTAAGGCTCTACTTAAGCAAATATTTTTAATATCTATTTTAATAATATAATTAAATTTTTATTTTATTTAAATAGTATAATATCTATAATTATTTTATCTTTTAATAATATATAAACTAAAAAAATTTTATATTATTTCTAATATTTTATTTTATCTACTATTATTTACTATAGATACTGCTAATAATAATAATTTTTATCTTAATATATTATAGAATAAATTAGTAATATTATTAGTATATTTTATTAATAACTTTAAGTAAAGGATTTAAAAAGCTTATTTTAAAAATAAAAAATAGTTAAAAATTATAGACTAAATTAAAAAGAATAATAAAATATAGGCTTTAGTTAATTTACTTTTTTATATAGAAAATAAACTACTTTTTAACTTTTAAAATTTATTATATATATTTTTATCTATATTTAAAAAAATTTTTAAAAATATCTATAATATCTTTAGATATTCTAATAAAAACTATATTATTAAAGATTTTTATAGTTTAATATTTTTATACTATAAATATTAAATAAAATAATATATTATCTACTATAGTAAATATAATAAAAAAAGATTTTTTAATACTATTTTTATAGATAACTTTAACTAATATTATTACTACTAATTTTTTTTTATACTCTAATAATTAATATTATTATAATTTTATTAAAAAAAAATAATAATAAGTCTAATATAATATTTATAGTAATATATAAATATATTAAAAAAATTATTATAATTATAGACCGCTATAATTAGAATACTATATAATAAATAAGATTTTTATTAAAAAGATTTACTTTTAGTAATTAAAGTATTTTTAAAATTTTTATTAATAATAAAAACTCTAAATTTTTATTTAATTTTTAAACTATACTATTTATTTTATTTAATATAAAATAGTATTTTACTATAGTAAGCCACGCCTAAGCCGACAGCTAAAGTAAAAAAATTAACTAAATAATTAAGATATTTTTTTAATATATAGTTATATTATTAATAAATACAGCTAATTAGCTAAAACTACTCTTATAGATATAAATAATACTAAATTTTTATAAAAATATCTTTATCTAATACTTTTTATATATATTTATATATAATATAAAATTATTTATAATACTAAATTTAAATATATTATTTTAAATAAATTATCTATAAAAATTTTTTATATAAATAATAATATTTAAAGCCCTATAAATTATTTAGATAAATATAAAATACTATTATAATATTTACTATAAAAATATTATTTTTTAAAAAAGTAACTTTATTAAATTATATCTATACTAGGATTATAAAACTATAATAATTTTAAAAAAAAAGCTTAATAATATATTTATAAGTCTATTTAAAGTTTTTAAAAAAAAATTAGTATTAATATATCTTTTTAAATTTTTTTAAAATTTAAAAGTATATTTAATAATTAATATTATTTATTTTAAGCTATATCTAAAACAGCCTAGTAAATTTAATATTTTTTAAAAAAATTTCTTTAACTATATATTTTCTAAATCGGAGTTTATTATTAGTAATTTATATAAAATAAAATTATTTATAAATTAATAAATAAAAAATAGAATATATAAATATTTAGTAAAGTAGTTAAAATATAGTAATAAATATAATATCTAATATAAAAAAAGTAATTTATAAAATATATTTAAATTAGTAGAAAAATATAACTAATATTATTTTTAAAAATAAGAATTAAACTAGACTAAGCTAATATATATATTATATATTTTTTAAAATTACAGTTGCCTATATTATTAATAAAAGCTTATATTTATTTTATTAATAAAGTATTATATTTATCTTATATTTTATTTTACTACTTTTTTTATTTTACTACTTTTCTTATCTTAATACTTTACTTATTTTATACTATATTTAGAAATTTTTTAGTTATTTTTATAAACTGTAATAGAAATTATATATATAGTAATACTATAAAGTAGAATCTTATTTTACTAAAAAAAAAACTTAAATAAATAGTTAAGATAAAAATAAAAGTATTTAAACTAATTATAAAAAAGATAAATAATTAACTTTAAAAATTTAGATTATTAGAACTTTATTTAGAAATATATTCAGATTCTAAATCTAATTTTTTTTTTATTTATTATTTTATTTTTTTTATTTATAATTTAATTTTTAATCTAAATTAATTATTTTTATTTTATTTTATATTAGATTAATATATTTTTAAATAGTAATTTATTCTTTTATCTAAATATACTTCTTTATTTTTAATATTTTTTATTAATTTTAATTTATTTATATCTACTGCCGCACCTTATATATTTATAATAATAAAAAAAAATATTAATAAAAATAATAAAAATATAAAATAAATTAAAAAGTTTAAAAATAAAATAAAGAATTTTCCGCTGCCAGAAATTCTCTTTAAAAATAAAAAAAAAAAAGTTTAATAAAGCTGTAGTTTTACTAATATATTAGCTTAATTATATTTTAAAGTCTAGTAATTTTTTAAATCTATAGCTAATACCGCCTAAGGCGCCTATTTTTTATATACTAATACTACTCTACTTTAAAATAGACTAGTATATAGATATAGAGTACTATATAGTTAATATAATATATTATAATAAATTTATTAAATATATTTATATAATAGGCCAAATCGGTACTAAGCTCTATAAGATTATTAATAAATTTAATATTAATTAAACTATTAAATAAACTTATATAAATATTCCGGATTTCTATATAAAAAATAAAATTAGAAAAAAAGTTTTTAAAATAATAATATAATATTATAATAATATTAAAAAAATTTTAGAGATTTTTAATTAAAAAGTATATAACTAGTATTTTAAATATCTAGATTAGAAAAAAATATTATTAGTTTATATAAATATTTTTATCTAAGTTAAAAAAAATAAATTTAATAAAATTATTTTTAATTATAAAAATTATTATTATTTACTATAAACTACAGCTTTATCTACTATAGAAGAATTATATAACTATAAAAATTCTAAAAATATAAAAAAATTAAATAAATAGTATATATATTCTAGTTTCTACTTTTAGTAAATAAAAGTTAAAAAACTTAACTAAAATTTAGAGAATCTATTTAAAAAAGTAGATAAAAATAATAAAATAGAATAAGCTAGAAAAAAAAAAGACTAAGATTAAAAAGTATATAAAGAAGAAAACTAAATAGTTTATAGCTATAAAAATTAAACAGCTAATAACTATAAAAACTAAAAATATTATAATAAAAAATAATAACTTTTTTAAGCCCTATTTTAATTTTAATAAAAAATCTAACTCGCCCGAGTTTAAACTATACTTTAATTTAAACTATAAAACTACTATTTATTTTAATAATATTAATATTTTAAGCTATATAGTATTATATATATAAATAAAAAATAAATATTTTATATAGAAGCCGAAGATTATAAGAATAATTTAAATAACTTTTTAAAAAGTTTTTAAATTTCCGGAGCTGCTTTATTAATTTCCAAAAAAGTCTACTACAGCTAAAGGACTAGTAGCCGATAAAATAAATAAAAATAAAATAAATTATATTTAAAATATTATATAAAGATTTTTAGTAGCTATATTTAAATAAGTAGTCTTTTAGGCCTCGGATAATTTTAAAACTATTAACTAAATATTTTTAAACTAAAAATATAGATTTTTAACTAATTTTAAAGATTAGTATTTAATATAAAAAAATATTTTTAGTTATATTAATAAACTATTTACCGAATAGCCCTTTTTTAGTAATATAAATATATATTTTATTAAACTATTTAACTAGAAAATCTAATCTATTAGTATTTTACGCCTGTTAATAATTATAATATATATTTTTTATCTAAAAATTAATTTTATAAATATTTTACTATATATAATACTATATCTATATCTATTATTTCTACTAAACTAACTATTAATAATAATTCTATTATTATATTTAACTAATATAAAAAGAAATTATATACTCTAGCTGATAAACTATTTTCTATATAGTAAAATTTTCTTTTATATTTTTCTATATTAAGATTTTCTTCTATATATAATTAATTTATTATTTTTATATTAATTTTTAATTATCTTTTATATATATTTAAAATCTTTTTTTTATTTATATCTATTTCTTCTAAAGTTTTCTAAGTATATATAGCTAATTTTAATAAATTTTTTTATTTTACTGTTATTAATAGTCCCGAGTATCTTATATATATATTACCGCCTTAGGCTGTTTTATTTTTTTATTTATTTATTATTTTATATATATACTTTATTTATAAACCGGAGAAAGTATTATCTATAATTTTAGTATATTCTACTATTAGCTACTGCTAAACTTATTCCCGCCTTCGGCAAGAACTTAATATATTATATATAATAATAGTTAATTAATTAAGTAAGTATTAATAATCTATCCATTTTCTCGCCTTAGGTGTATATTCTGAACAGATATTACTGCTTCTACCTGTTCTACCCGCTTAACCTGTTCTACCCCAATTACCCGACTAATTCTTTTAACTTTTTTATATATAATCTATAATCTTTTTATTTATTTATCTATTTCTAATCCTATTTATAGCTTTTTAAACTATATTTTATTTATAAATCTAAAAATAATCTAATTTAATAATTAATAAAAATCTAAAAAATTTATTATAAAAATTTAATCTACTAAAATTATTATATCTATTATTTAGCTAAACTAAAAACTAAATATTTATCTACTTTTTAATACTATATAGTTTTTATTTTTAGAAATAATAATACTAATAAAATACTAAAAATTCTAAAATTTTTTATTAATTCTATAGATATCTATAAGTTTATTTAAAATATTATAAAAAATTTTAAAAAATAGTTTAACTATTACAGCTAAATATATTAATTTATTATAAATTTTAAAAAAATTAAAAAAAAATAAAAAATTACTATAAAAATCTAAATCTAGTAATTTAAAACTTAGAATTTTAAAAATTTTTATTAAATAGTTAAATTTATAAGCTAAAAAAATATAATTTAAAAAAAAAAACTAAATTTAAAAAGCAGCTATTTTTATAGTTAATATTTTTATTTTAATTTTTAAATCTACTACTAAGACTTCTATAGTTATTATAATAAAAATATTTTTAATAATTAATTTTAAATTTTCTATTTCTACTATTTATTTTAAATATATTTTTAATTTAAATAAGTTTTATAATATTTATAATAATCTCTACTATTTTATAGTTTAGATTAAAAATAAAATAATTATTAATATTAACTAATTTTTAACTATTTATTTCTATATTATATATATTATAAGCTGATTTAAAGAAGCTGCTTATATTTAGATTTTATTATATATTTATAATAATAATTATTAACTTTAAGATTATACTAATATTTTAATATTATTAAAAAAAATATTTAGAGATTTTAATAATATTTATAATTTTTATAATAATTTTTATTAGTTTAAATAAAAAAATAAAAATTTTATAATATTTTTTACTAAATTTTAATATTTTATTATAGAAGATAAAATATTTAAAAAAATATTATTAGCTCTATTAAAATAAACTATTAATAAAAAATTAAAAACTATATTTTTATACTATAATATTTTTAAAAAATCTTATATAAAACTAGTAGTTTTTTTATAAGATTTAAAAAACTATTATTTATTTTAAAGTAATAAAATCTATAATTATTTTTAAAAATCTTCTACTAATATAATACTATATATTTAAAAAAATTAGTTTAGATTTTAGAATAAAAACTATATAAAAAAATCTATTATTTTTAAATATAAGTTTATAAATTTATTTATTATATACTATTAGTTTTTATATAAAAATATTAATTATTATAAATAATAAAAATATTTTTACTATAAATTAGACTATTATTTTATTAAAAATTATTTTAAACTAGATATCTAATTACTATAAATTATATTTATATATTTATAATTTCTAAATTTTTATATATATTTTTTTAAACTACTATTATCTAATTTTTAAAACTATTTATTTTTAAAATATTATTTTTTTTTTACTGCGCTATAAAAATTATTTTTAATAAATAATTTTATTTTTAAATATTTTAAGTTTTTTAGCCCTATTATTTAATATATTTTAAATAATTTTACTTTTTTAATTTTAGTAAACAGCTAAAAAAAATAAGTTTATTTTAAATTATTAATAAACTAACCCCCCAGTATAATTATATACTATTTTAAAAACTATATTTAAAAAAATTTCTATTAAAAAAAAATTTTAAAAAACTAATTTAATAGTTATTTTTATTATACTAAATCTTTAGAATATAAAAATCTTAATATATATTATAATTAATACTAAATATTTTATTATAAAAATAATAAATAAAAGCTAAATTAAAATCTACTAATTACTGCTATATTTTTTAAAAATTTATAAAATAATTATAAAATTTAATAGCTAATAAAAAAAGTTAGATTATATAATTTATTATATTTAAATAATTTTAAAGATTTATAATTATATTAAAAAAAATATACTATTTTTAATTATTTAATTTATTTATTATTTAATTATTTTTAATTTTTTATAGTTAAAAATCTACAACTTCTATATTAGCTAAACTATATATACTATTTAATTTATTAATTAATATTATTAAAATTATTATAATATTTTTATAAAACTATAAAAAATCTATATTTTATATAATATATTAGTAAAAATCCGCTTTAAAAATATTATACTTTTAGAAGTTTTAGTAAAAAAAAATATTTATTTTATTTTATTAATAATATATACTACTTATATATACTATAATTATTTAATATTTATAATAATAATAAATTAAATTAATAAAATATTATAAACTATTTTTAAATTAGAAAAGATTATTCTATTTAAAAAGTTTAAAAATTTTAAAAATATTTTTTTTTAAAAAAGCTAAAAAACTATCTCTATATTAAAAATATAACTATATTATTATATTAAAAAATAAAAAATTTTATTTTTTAATCTATTATATAAAATATCCCAAAATAAACTATAAACTTTAAAAAAATAGTTATTAAAAAATTTAAAAAAAAACTTTATCTGCTTTAGCTTATTTTTAATTATTTTTTTAATATTATTTATTAAAAAATTTAAAAAAGATCTATAATTTTATATGAATTATTATATTTTAAATACTATTTTTATAAAAAACTATTATCTATTTCCGCTTATAAAGAAAATTCTAAATAATCTAAAAAATATAAAATACTTTACTAAAATAAATATTATTAGTATTTTTAATAATATTTAAATTAAAAAAAACTAAAAATATTTAATTATATTCCAAATCCGCTTAAAATTATATAAAATATTAATAATATTATTTAGACTTATCGGGGCCCCTATTATATTTTAATAATATATTAATAATATTTTAAAAAATTATTTTAATATTTTTTATATAATTTATTTTAATAATATTCTAATTTATAACTATATCTATAAGAAATATTTTAAATATATTTATTATATATTATAAAAATTATATAAAATTAAATTATATATTAAATTATTTAAATATAAGTTTATAATTTTTAAAACTAAGTTTTTAAATTTAATTATAAACTATAATAAATTTTATATAAATTTAAAAAAAATTAAAACTATAATTAAATAATCTATTTTAATTTTTATTACTAATATTTAAATTTTTTTAAATTTTAGTAATTTTTACTACTACTTTATCTATAATTTTTTAAAATTAATAGTACTATTTATATATTTAATAAAAAAAAATATTTTTTTAACTAATTATTAAACTATTAGAAAATTTTTAATAAGCTAAAAAATATCTTTTTTAATATATTTATTTTATAACTATTTAATTAGATATAAAATATTATTTTAAAAACTAATATTTTTAACTATATTTTAAAAAAAGTACTATTCTAGTATAAAAATAATAGAATATTATATTTAATTATATATTTTTTTAAAAAATATATTTTTATTAAATATAATTATAAAATTTATAATAAAAAACTATTTATTATTATTTACTACTTTAAAAAATAGTATTTTAAATTAAAAAATATTTTATTACTAATATAGATTATTTTTAACTATTATAATTTTAAATATTTTATATTTATTAAACTATTAAACTACTAATAAATCTAATAGTTTAAATTTTTATTATATTTTAATTTTAAAATTATTTATAAATCCGGTAAATATAGTATTAAATCTAATAATTTAACTAAAAAATTAGTAGATTTTTTTAAAAAAAAAATAAATATCTATTATATTAAAGCTAAATAATATTAAAATAAAAAAATATTAATTTTATTTATCTGCCGATATTATTTCCGATTTTATTAAAATATAAAATTAATAAAAAAAAATATTAAAAATATATTAGAAGTAAAACTAGTATCTATTTTATATAATTTAAAAAAAATAATTTTTAAAAATAAATAAAATTTATAATTTTTATTAAAAATATAAAAACCTTTCTGCGCAGTTTATAAAAAAAATAAATAAATTAAAAAAATTTTAAAAATTTTAATAACTAATAAAAACTATTATTTAGATATATTATTAGCTTTATATAAAAAATAAAAAAGTTTTTTATTTTATAAAAATTAATTATAGATATTAGATAATAAATAGATTAAAGCTAATTTAATTAAACTAATTTATAATAAATCTATTTTTAAATATTTTAAAAAAGTCTATATATATAAACTTTTAATTTAAAAATACTACTAATCTAATATCTACTAATATATAAAATAATAAATAAAAAACTATTATATCTACTAAAAAGTAATCCTATTTAAAAAAATAAAATAAAAAATTTTAAAATCTTTTTTAGTATCTAAATATATATAATAAAATATATTTATAGATTTTATTATATATTTTTTTTTAAACTAAAATTATAATACTATTTTAATAATTATTAATTATTTAATAAAAATAAAATATTTAGTTTTTTATAATTTTACTACTAATACTACTACTATTATAATTATATATATTTAATATATATAAAAATTATATAGTCTACTTTAATTTATCTTTTTAAATAAAAAATTCTAGTTTATTTTTAAATTTTAAAAATATTTAATATAATAATTTAATATTATTAGTAAATTCTCTACTATATACTATTCTAAAACTAATAATTAAATTAAAAAAATTAATATAATATTTAAATAATATTTCTATATCTATATAAACTATTTATAAAATAACTAAAGCTAATAGCTTTTTATAACTAAATTTATATTAAATATAATCTATTTTAATATTATTAAAATTATTTTATTTTTTATAGAATATAGTTTTTATTTTTATATAAATTTTAAATTTATAATTATTTTAAATAGCTTAGCTATTAAAAATATTAACTAGTTTACTATAAAAATATAAGCTATTATAAAATTTATTAAAATAAAGATATCTACTATTTAAATTTAATATATAAAATAAATAAACTAATAATATAAATTTATAAAAAGATTTAAAAAAAATTAAAAAATATAACTAAATATTTATAATATTAAAATACTAAAATTTAATAAAAAGCTTAATTAAAATATTTTAAAACTATATAAAATTAAAAAAATTATTAATTT
>KZ825470.1:0-32636 GCA_003184685.1 Aspergillus indologenus CBS 114.80 | reverse complement strand
TATAATCTATAATCTTTTTATTTATTTATCTATTTCTAATTCTATTTATAGCTTTTTAAACTATATTTTATTTATAAATCTAAAAATAATCTAATCTAATAATTAATAAAAATCTAAAGAATCTATTATAGAGACTTAGCCCGCCAGAGCTGTTATATCTACTATCTAGCCAGACTAGAGATCAGATATCTGCCCGCTCCTTAACATATATATTGTTGGCCGCAACCCCTATGGTATTCTGCCACCACAGACCGCCGGTCCCCGCCGCCTCCGGCAAGATTTCTATATATTATATATAGCGCAGATAGTTAATTAACTAAATATTTATAATCTATCCTATTTTTTATTATTAATAATTATTTTAAATAGATATTATTAGTAGTATATCCTACTACTAATTCTTAATTTATCCGAGAATCTAATAATTAATTAAAATTAATAATAGCAGTATTTTTTAAATTAGTTAATCTATTTAAGCCGAATATATTAAATATTTTTAATAGAATACCAGCAGTACCGCTAACTATTTGCTCTTCTTTAACTATTTTAATTTTCTTTTTATTAATCTTTTGCTTATCGGAAATTATATTATCTTTTTATTATTTTTTATTTATTAACTTTTATTTATCTAATATTATTAATATTGCTTATTACTATCCCTATCGCAATTCCTAGGCCCGATTAATTAGTATAATACTAGTATTTTAGTATATAAATTATAAAACTATATTAATCCTCGATTTTCGCCCTAAGCGAGACTTCTACTTTATATAATAATATATTATATATAATTAATATATATAGTTTTATATATTAATATTAATATATTTAAAAAATATTATTACTATTATCTACTATATATAATAATTTATTAATATAGGCTATAAAAATATAATTAATATTTCTTAGAATATATTAAATATAGTAATATTAATAATAATATAATTATCGGTTAAAATAATATAAAAAAGTAGAATACGTTGTAGTCTAAAAAAAGAATATAAAAATAAATATAATTATTTTATTAAATAGAATAATAAATAATTATTTAAAGCGGTAATTTAAAAGTTTAAAAATATTATTTTATTTTTATTACTACTAATTTTTTTAATTTCTATATTAGTATCTTTATCTATATTATTTATAAATACTAAGATAAATATAACTCTTTAAATAAATATTTTTTTTTTCTAATATTAATAATATTAATAATAATACTACTACCGTTAGCGGTAATATTATTTTAATTAATTCTAGAATTATTTATTAATATTTTAGTTCTATTACTAAAATTATATTTTTCTAATAAAATTAAAAAAATCGATTTTTTAATATTTTTTTTTAAAATATATTTAATAAACTGTTCTTAAGCAATTAATAGATTTTAATTATTTAATTTATTTTTATTAAAATAGTCAAGATAATATTTATAGAACCGGTTTTATTAAAATATAAAATAAAAATATTTTTAATATTAAATATATTATTAGAATTAATATTTTTTATATTAGTTAAAAAGTTGCTTATAGTATAAATAAATATATAGATTTAATAAATATTTTATTATAATTAATCTATCTAAATTCTATATATATATAAGAAAATATTTATTTAAACCAAATAAAGCAGAATAGCTTTATATATTAATAATATTAGTATATAAATAATAAATATAGCTGAGCCTATAAATAAAGTTTAAAAAACTTAGTTTTAAAAAATAATAGTATAGATAATAATAACAGTACTAAAAGTATATAATAAGTATTAATAATAATATTATTAGTAAAAAAATATATTGCTATTTTTTTTCTCTCTATTTTTATTATTTTTTAATTATAATAAAAATAATAATAAATATTCTTTTCGCCTGTAAAATAAATTTTAAATTATTAATAATATTTACTAGTATACTTCCAATATTAATTATTTCTATTTAAATATATTAGTATTATAAAAATATAGAGATTCTGTAGAGTATAATAGAAAAATCTATTACTATATTATTTAAATATTTTATTAATATTTTTATATAGTATTTTTTATTAAAAATATTATTATTATAAATTAAAATATAGATATATTATTCTATAGTAATATTAATATATAATAAATCTAACAGATTAATAAAATCTACCAGATCGGATTTATTAACTTTAGAAATATCAACTACTAAATTACTATTATTAAAATATATTAGAAAATTTCCGATAATAAGTTTTAAAAGCAACTTAATAATTATAAATATATTATTTATAATATTTATTATAATTAATCTTTAATTATCTATATTTTTAAAATAAATAGTTTTATATAAATATATAGTATTTTAAATAAATAAAATATTATTATTAAAATTTAGTACTATATTAACCCCGAACTTTATAAATATATTAAAAAATCTAAAAAAAAAACAATACTTAAGAAATTTAGTAATAAAATAAATTTATATTATATTTTTTAAAAAAATAAATATAATTTAAGAATAAAAAATAAATCCTAAAATCATACCTATAATAATATTTATAATTATTAGAACTATAATTAATATAACTAAAGCCTAAATAATTAGAATAATTTCTAATACTGCTGCGAACCCTATAGAATAGATTTTTATAGACTATTTAATAATTATTATAATAATTAATATAAAAAATAATATAATAATTATAATAATTATTATAATAATTATTAAAATAATAAACGCGATAATAAATATAATAATTAAAAAAATTAATATAAAAAAAATTATAAAAATAACTATAAAAATTACTATAATCGAAATTATAACCGCGGATATAATTATTATAGTTATAACTATTATAATAACTACTACTAAAAAAAACCCTAGAAGATATACTATAATAAGATTAATAATAATAGTAATAGTAATTTAGCTAAAAGTAGATATTTCTATTATAGCTAAATTAACCGCGTATATAATAGATTTTAAAATATATAAAACTATAATAATAATAATAGTAAAACTAATATTTATTATTTTAATATAAACTATAATAAAAAAAACGCCTCGGACTATTATAAATATTAAGATACTTTATATCTATAATATTTAGATTATTTTATATTATTTATTTTAAATAATATACTTTATATATATATTATAAATTATAATCTATATATTTTCTATATATTTATTAATATTTCTATAATTAATTTAAATAAGTTTTTTATTATATTTAAATTAAAATAATTATTTAAAAACTAGTAATATATAACTATTAAAATCTATATTAATAATAAATTAAATATAGTATATCTAAATTTTAGATATACTATATTAATTATAAATAAAAAATAGCTTATAGTTAATTTTTTAGATATTCTGATAGCTATAATAAATTAGTTTATATATATATATAGAATTAAGCAGAAATTTAATAGTATATACTATATTCTGCTATCTATTTTAATTTCTATTAAAATTAATAATTAAATAGTCTTAATCTATATATATATAAATATATATTTAATTTAAAATCTAAAAGTATATATTCTTATAAGTTGCAATATTCTTAAACTATATAGATTTAAAATTAATTTTAAGAATTATTTTATTAATATTATTTACTGCTAAAATATTATTTTTTTTTAATAATTATTTCTAAATCTAATTATTACTAAAATTAATTAATTTTTATAAAAAAAAAAATTACTATTTTTATATATAATAAAATTATATTACTAGTATAACTATTAACTCTTATTACCGATAAAGACTATATTTTTAAATCTAAATAGTATATTAATATTATTTTTTTTATATATATTATTAATATAAACTTTAAAAGTATAATAGCTATTAATCTTTTTCTATAGCTAATTATTATTAATTATTATATATAACTAAATTAAATCTTTAAATTTAATATAATTATAGTATATTATATCTTATTTAATTTAAATTAATATAAAATATTATAATTACTTATATTAGTATTGCCGAAGATATAAAATTAACTAAAATTTAAAATTAATTTATCTATAATAAAAAAATTAAAGTATAGAGTTACTATTTATAATATAAATAAATAATAAAAGATATTTAAAGTTTTTATTAATAAATATTTAAAAATATAAATTAATAAAAATATTATTAAAGTCTCTATAAATTATTAGTTCTATATTTCTTTTTATAATAATTAAAAAAATAAGCTAAGTAAAACAACTAAAATCTATAAACTCGGCCTAGTATATTAAAAAACTATTAATAATATTTTTAATAAATTATTTAAAACTAATTATATAAAAAGATTTAAAAATTTTATATTCTCAGGTATTTTAATTTTTATTATTAGTAAAATAATAGTTAATAATATTAGCCAGAAGTTATTAAAACTCCGGCTAGTTATTAATATTTATATATTAAATATATTTACTATTTCTAATATATATTTAGTATTAATTTAGATAAATATAATTACAGCGCTTATTAGTATAATATATCTATTAGTTTTTAATATTATTAAAATATTTTATTAATAGTTAATATATTTTAATAGTTAAAGATTTATAGATATAATCTTCTACTATAGATAAAAATTTTTTAAAATTTATTTTATAGACTATTTTAATTTAATTCTCTATATATAATAGTAAATTAAAAATCTATTTTATTAAATAGAAAAATTTCTCCGCGTTTATATAGATAATTTTATTTTTTTTTTAAAAATATTTTAAAATTATTTTAGTTATTTAAAATAATTTTTTAATAAATATAAAAAAATATAGATTATACTATCTGCAGATAAGTTTTTTTTTAGTTTTTTTTTATTAAAATTTTTAATTAAAATATAAATATTTTTAATATAATAATAACTGATTTAAAAATCGCTATAATTATAAAACTAGAATTTTCTAAAATATTAATAAAACTAAATTATTTTATTAATCTAATAAACTAATTAAAAAATTATATATTATTTTATACTAAAATAATTTATTTTTTACAGTAAAGAAAAATACTTTTAATAAAATTAATATTAGAAAAACTAGAAAAAATAGTAAAAAAAAATTAGATAATAAAATTATTTTTAATAGAATTAATTAATATAGAAATCCAGTTCTTCTAAGTAATTAAAAATATTTTATATTAAAAACCAGTTCTAATATATTTAAATAAATTCTATATATTTTATATTAATATTAATACTTCTAAATAGAGGAATATAGGCGTTATACTATTCTATATAATATTAAATAATTTTTTAAATCTAAAATATAAAATTAAATAAATACTAATAAAAGTCTTTATTATAAATATAATCTAATTAATTTTTTTTTTTAGTTGCGAATTAAGCAGCGCCGAAAAAAATTATTAGCTAATAAAGCTAAAAATATCCGGACTATTTTAAATAATTAAAAAATATAGATATCTAGTATAAATAGTAAAGCAGATAATAGTCTATTCTAATTATTAAATAATTAAAACTTTATTTAAATAAATATTTCTAATATCTATTTTAATAATACAGCTAAATTTTTATTTTATTTAAATAGTTTAATATTTATAGCTATTTTATTTATTAATAATATATAAGCTAAAAAAGCTTTATATTATTTTTAATATTTTATTTTATCTATTATTTTTTACTATAGATACTGCTAATAATAATAATTTTTATTTAAATATATTATATATACTATAGAATAAATTAATAATTCTATTAGTATATTTTATTAATAATTTTAAATAAAAAATTCGGAATACTTACCCCAATAATAAAAAATAATTAAAAATTATTAATTAGATTAAAAAGAATAATAAAATATAGGCTTTAATCGATTTGCTCTTCTATATAGAAAATAGACTATTTTTTAACTTTTAAAATTTACTATATATATTTTTATTTATACTTAAAAAGATTTTTAAAAATATCTATAATATTATTAAATATTTTAATAAAAACTATACTATTAAAAATTTTTATAAACTAATATTCCTATATTATAAATATTAAATAAAGTAATATATTATCTATTATAATAAATATAATAAAAAGAAAATTTTTTAATACTACTTTTATAAATAACTTTAGCTAATATTATTACTACTAATTCTTTTTTATATTCTAATAATTAATATTATTATAGTTTTACTAAAAAAAAATAATAATAAGTCTAATATAATATTTATAGTAATATATAAATATATTAAAAAAATTATTATAATTATAAATTATTATAACTAGAATATTATATAATAGATAAAATCTTTATTAAAAAGATTTATTCTCGGTAATTAGAGTATTCTAAAAATTCTTATTAGTAATAGAAATTTTAAATTTCTATTAGATCTTTAGATTATATTATTTATTTTATTAGATACTAAATAGTATTTTACTATTATTAACTATATATAAATAGATAGTTAAAGTAAAAAAACTAATTAGACAGTTAAGATATTTCTTTAATATATAGTTATATTATTAATAAATATAGCCGATTAGCCAAAGCTATTTTTATAAATATAAGTAATATTAAATTTTTATAAAAATATTTTTATCTAATATTCTCTATATATATTTATATATAGTATAGAGTTATCTATAATATTAAATCTAGATATATTATTATAAATAGATTATTTATAGAAATTCTTTATATAAATAATAATATTTAAAATTTTATAAATTATTTAAATAAATATAAAGTACTGCTATAATATTTACTATAAAGATATTATTTTTTAAAAAAATAATCTAGTTAAGCTCCGCCTATATTAAAAATATAAAATAAAAATAATTTTAAAAAAAAAATTAGATAATATTTTTGCGGGATTTTTTAAAGTTTTTAAAAAAAAATCGGTATTAATATATTTTTTAAGCTTTTTTAAAATTTAAAAGTTTATCTAGTAATTAGTATTATTTATTTTAAACTATATCTAAAATAATCTAGTAAATTTAATATTCTTTAGAAGAATCTTTTTAACTGTATACTTTTTAAATCGGAGCTAGTTATTAGCAACTTATATAAAATTAAATTACTATTAAATAAATATTTAAAAAATAGTAATATTAAGTATTTTATTAAATAGTTAAAATATAGTAATAAATATAATATATAGTATAAAAAAAGCGATTTATAAAATATATTAAAATTAGTATAAAATTATAATTACTATTACCCCCGACCAACTAGAGGATTAAACTAAAAATAACTAATATATATTTTTTACGTCTCTACTTAAGAACGCGGTTATCTATATTACTAGTAAAATATTATATTTACTTTACTATTTTATTTTTTTTATTTTACTATTATTCTTATTTTACTACTTTTTTTAACTTACTACTCTTTTATCTACTATTTTTATTATTTTTTTATACTATTTACTTTTTTATATTATATAAATTATTATTAGTTAAGACTTACTAAAAACGCCTATAATAAAAAAAAATAGATAAAATTAAAAAAAAATATTTTACTCGGCTACTTAAAAATAAATAATAATTTTTTAAATTAACTAAAAAATAAGAATATATTTATAGATTTTTTCTAATATTTTATTTTATCTATCTTCTAATATCGATTTTCCTATTTCTAAATACTAAATAGCGTATTAGTATTAGAATAAAAAAAAATTTATTTTATCTCTATACCAATAATATTTTAGATAAATTATTAAAATAAAAAAAATTAAATATAGTTTAATTAAAAATAGTATTAATAAAATATTAAAATATTATTTTTTATTTAAACTCTGCTCTAAAACTGCATTAGATCTAGATTTTATTTTTATTTTTTTTTATAATATTAATATTAAAGATATTAAAATTAAAAACGCAGATAAATACAGCTAGATTAATTTTATTAAAGTTAATAAAGCCGACTAAGTTAATTTTATTAAATTTAATAAATACAGCTAAGTTGTTAAATACAGCTAAGTTGTTAACTTAGTTAAAATTAATAAATCCGGCTAAGTTAATACTGTTAAAATTAAAATAGATACTATTAATAATAATAACTTAGTTATAATAGTATTTAAAAAAAAAAAATTAAAAAAAAATAATAAAACTAAAATATAAACTAATCTAGATCTAAATAATTCTATTCCGGATATTTCTAAAAAAGTTTCTAATTTTAATTTAAAAAAGATTTTTTTTATTTGTCTTTTTAGTAAATATATAGTATCTATTTTTTTTTTCTAAAAATTAGCCTCCGCTATTAAAATTATTAAAATTTATTAAATCTAAAATATTTAAATTTATAATCGGGTAAATATAAAAAAAAATATATCTTTTAATATAGCTTTATTTATAATAGTTTAATTATCTATATTTATACTATTAGTTAAGTTAAATCTAGCTTACTGTAATAAATAAATTAGTCCGGTACTAATATTATTTTTAAAAAAAAATAAATTATATTATTTTTTTAAAATTTTTAAATAATTATATAGTTAAAAAATATATATTAGATAAGATAAAAGCCTAGAGTAAAATATTTAATAAAAAAATTAAAAATTTTAAAAAAAATATATATATATAGTAAGCCGCTATTATAAAATAAAAAATATATATTTTTTATTCTATTTTTAAAATTACTAAAAATAAAATTTAAAACTTAATTAATATAGTTAATATAAATAAATAATATTTTAATCTGGCCCCTAACGGCAAAGCAAATTTATATAATTAAATAAACTATAGTTTTAATAAAATTAAAAATTAGAATTATATAATTTTTATAATATATATATTTCCTATCCGAGTAAAGAAAGTAAAAAAGTATATTATAAAATTTATTAAAAAAATAGCTAATAATAAAAAAATATAAAAAAAGAATAATTTTAACTTTAACAACTTTTAACGCCCGGCTTTTAATAAAAATAATAAAAATAAAGTAATTAAGATAATATTTACTAATACTAATTTAGATCTACTTCTACTATATAAATAAATATAGAATAGATATATAATATAGAAACTGCCGATATTAATAATATTAAAAAAATTATTTAATAAATTATATAAATTTTCTATAGTTTTTATTAATTTTAAAAATATTTCTATAGCCGGACAAGACCTGCTGCGCTCTAAATATAAAAAAAAAAATATAATTTTTAATAGTAATTTCTAGAGCCTACCCGCAACTGCTTTTAAAAAGTATATTAAAATAAAAAAAAAAATTATTAATAATACTTAATAATAGAATATAAGCGTTTTTTAATATTTATAAGAACTGGTTTTTTAGATATAATAATATAAACTTTTTTATAAGTAAACTATTTAAGAAATAGCTATTATCTAATAATCTATAATATTATCTTAAGAAAATCTAACGGTAATAACTCTTATCTATCTTATCTTAATTTTCCTATTCTTTTTCTTTTATCGAAATCAGTCCCGAGTACCTCGCATTGTGTCGCCGCCTCAGGCTTCCTTTTTGTTTTTTCTACTTTTGTACTCGTCGCTTTGTGCGTACACCTTGCTTACAAGCCGGGGGGATTATTGGCCGCAACCCCTATAGTGTTCTGCCACCACAGACCGCCGGTCCCCGCCGCCTCCGGCGAGATTTCTATATATCGCACATAGTGCAGATAGTCAATCAACCAAGCATTTATAATCCATCCCATTTCTCGCCACTGGCGATTATCCTGAACGGATATCATATATAAAAAAAATTAGGCTTATTTATTTTTTATAGAAGATTAAAATATATAAGATTAAAAAATATATATATAAATAAATCCGCTTATAAATACTAAAATATATTTTATTTAAATATATATAGTATATAGTAAGCTGTAGAACTATATTTATATAAATTTTAATTATAAAAACTAAAAAAAAGTAAGAGTTATAAAGCAGCTAATTTACTAATTATAATATATTAGTATTATATCTATAAATAATCTACTATATTACTAAATTTATATTTAAAATAAATCTTTTTAGTTAATTTAGCTATATTAGTATAGCCGAGACCGCCGAAAAAAATAAAGAACTAATAAATCTTTAAATAATAGATATAAATATTAAAGATACTATATAATTAGAATAATTAGTCCGCAGTTATAAAAAAAATATAAAATAAAAAAAAATAGATAATAGAATAAAAACTACCGCAGATAAGAATATAGAGCTGCGTATTACGTATTAATATTATTATTTATTAAAAAGTTATAGGGTGTCCGGGCATGTTCTTAAATCCAACCACCTTTATAGCTATGCCGCAATAGGTGGGCTGAGTCCTCTCGCGAGGCTCCTAGGTTATAGAATATGAATTGAATTGAATTGAATTGAATTGGGCAATCGGATCCCGCGGTGGGGCAGCATTTGTATGGGTACAAAGAGACAGATCAAAAGACCTCACCAAGCTGTGTCACAGGGCCTTGTCAAGCATCGCCCGCAGCTCGTCCGCCACAAAATCCGGATTATCCTTCTGCACGAAGTGCCCGGCGCCCGGCGCCTGGAGCGGGCCCTTGCTGCGCTCCGCGTCGGTCAGCCTCGCCAACCCCTCATTGAACCGATGCCAGTAGGGATTCAGGTACAGCTCCGTGAGCCGGGGCGGCGCCCCGCCCATCTTCGCGAACTCGACCTGAAACGCCTCGAACTCGTGGCCCACCACCGTGACCCAGGGCCCGCGGCCGTCCGGGCCCTGCAACCCGGGCCCGTCGCTGTCCGGCAACAGCTGCGCCAGATTGCGTCGGCTGAGGCCCTCGCGGCTGCCGTTGCGGGGATGGAAGACTTGGTGCATGTAGGCTCGGGCGGCGCGGATCGCATCCGCGTCCACCCCGTCCGGCCAGCTGCGCGGATCGAACCCGGCCGCGTCTGGGTCCGGGTAGATGGACACGAAGTCGGAGTTGGCGAGCACGCTGTCCAGGAATAAGAGCCCCGCGACGGTGCCGGGGTACTGCTGTGCATAGAGGCGGACCAGCGCGCCGCCGATCGAGTTCGATACCAGGATGAGCGGTAGTTCGCTGAGGTGGGAGACGCCCATCTTCTCCGAGGCGATCTGCGTGAGGAGCTGGTGCAAGTCGTGAACCACGGCTAAGGTGTCGTGCCCGTGGGTGGGGTCCTCGGCGGTGCGGTCGTTAGGGTCGCGGTCGGTGGTTTGGCCCTGGCCGTACCGGTCGTAGGTCAGCATCGCTGGCAGGCCGACGGCCGGGGGCCGGGCCTGCAGGCGCGCGATGACGCCCTCCCAGGAGGTCTGCGGGAGTCCGAGGCCGTTGACGAAGACGACTAGAGCGGGTTTCTTGACAGTGTCTGCGGCGGGGTGGAAGCTGTAGCTGAGCTGTGCGGAGGGCTTGGTGGCCAGGGAGATGAATTGGTAGTGAGGCATGTTGGAGGATGAGATGGTAAATGGCAAAACAGGGCGAGTAGAAAGGCTTAGAAGAGCAGGCCGGAGAACTGGGGACACTGGCAATAGAGGACAACTTATAGGCAGGGAGGCATAGGACGCTATACAGTAAGCGGGGACCACGCATGGGGCTAATGGTCTTAGCTTTCGGCCCGTCGGCTTATCGCGCCACAGCTGTGGACCCACGGCGGGTTAGACGTCGGATGAAATAGTCCATGGAGGATGAATACAGTCCCAACCTGTAGTACTGCAGTTAATCAAGATCACGTTAACGCTTCTGGTATCTCCGCATCCAGTTGTCATCCGAGCAAGTCGGAGTTAGGAACCCCGTGGCCGTCATTCTCGACCCGTTCGAGATGGCCCAATGATTGGGATGAGCCAGCGCAAACAGATCCGCTCTGCGATGAGCATATCATCAAGAAGTCAAACTGGCCAAGCACTGCAGAGGTCCGTCGAGATGTAAAAGCATCACGAAAATCCACTCTTAAGGCTGTGAAACACAGGAGCGTGTTACTCTCAACGCGTCGAACCCCCTCTCAACCAATCACAACGCCCCCTCCGTCGAGATGTCAACTGATCACGAAAAGCCACTTTTAGGGCTGTCCCACTGTTGATGAGAGTCTGGGACGTGTCGACAGGGGTCTGACGTGTCAGGGACCAATCACAGTGTCTGGCCTGGCGAGATGTCAACTGATCACGAAAATCCACCTTTAGGGCTGGCTCCACTGCGGACGTGTTGCTTGGGACGCGGTGAGACATTCACTGTCGCGTGGTTGCGGGTGGGCGGTCTGGATCTTATCTGACTGTGGATCTTGGGTGAGTGGTTGGGTGCGAGGTGCTTAGGGTGTAGGGTTCGTCGTATGGTCGGTGGTAGTAACCTGGGTTGGTAGTGAGGGACAACTTTGACTAGCAGGGCCTCAAGAAGGAACTGGTGACGGGATAAGACGAGAAACCCGAGAGGAAAGAGGGATAAGAAAGGCGGAAGAGGAGAAGCGCATGATGAGCGACTGGGGAACCAACCCCATCATTTTAGTAAGAAGGATGATCTGTTCCATGTGGTGCAGTTGGTGGCTTCCCTGCTTATCAGCAAATATCATCCGAGCATGAACGGCGAACTTAGCTTCAGAGCAACAAGGAACACTCGAATACCCGAGTCAAACACAGAAGATAAATCCCTGGCGGGGAATCAAGAGCCATGCTGATTTCCGGACTACCCGTGATGATGAGCGCTTGTTGACTGATACTAGTGGTGAGCTCTGGTTTTGCATATGCATACGAGAGATACTTCCACCACCGCCAGCACCATTGAACCTAGACCTCATATCTCGAGCCCACCCGAGTTACATTGACCTACGAGCACACATTTAAGTAAAGAGTGCCAGTCTCATCAGATTCTGGATCCTTCTTCTTTACTGCGCATCTCACTAGGTAAAGAGGTAGAGTGTAGGGCCGGATTCATGTCTTAGTGAAAGGCTGATGCTCGGTACTGTAAGTTCATGGTCTAATCAAATTGCCACAACTAGGATCATATAGACGTTATGTCACCTGAGACTCTTTACAGAAAACAAGTTGATGTCAATTTTGGTCGCTCGATGAACGCGAAGGTACGCACAGACAGCTAAAATACAAACAAAGGTAGCATGAGACACCTTTCCCGAGAGAGACTAGAACCTTTTTGCGATGACAGAATTCTGCTGACCACATTCACTCGGACTCTCCAAAGAGCTCCTCATAAAGATACGCCTCCAGCCATCTCTCATCGTTAGTGGCTCCTCTGGCCTGATTCTCCTCAGGGCGTACCTCATTCAGGATCCCACCCGACGAGCTATCATTATGACCCGTAGCCGCCGGAGTAGCGGATTTTTGAAGGGCTTGGCCCGCCAGCTGGAAGGAGGAGCTGGGCTTTAGCTTGTCCAAGGGGAGCGGCGCAGGAACACCCGGAAGAGCGTTCTCCGGTGCTGAAGCGGGTTGGGGCGGCGCCTCAACTGGCTCCCCTGCTGCATCGAGTCGGACCGTCTCCTCGGTTTTGGTGACCGCCGCAGGGAGGGGCTTCATCAGGTTCCAGTACTTGAATTTGCGGATGGCCTCGAATTTCTTGACCAGCTCCGGCGCGGGGACCTTGGCGGGTGCCGGCGGTTGGCTGGCCTTGGCCTGTTCCTGCTCCGCTGCGCTCCGCTTCGCCGCTGCTAGCAGCTTGAAGTTCTGGACCGTGGAGGACCACTCCTGCGGCAGATACATCACCTGCTCCTCGACACTTCTCTGCATATCCTCGGCCACTTTCATGGCCAAGTCTGCAACGGGGATCAGCGCCTTGAGGGTCCCATCAAAGCCCCCTGGGTCGGCGAGCGCGGTCCAGGCGAGTGGGAAACACACCGCCGCGACCGGGCCGACAAGGGGCACGAACCCCACCGCCACCGTGAGGCTGTTCTTGATGAAGTCCGCCAGCCAGGTCGTTGGCTGCGGGGGTTTCCACTGAATCGACAGCCCGTAGTTGGCGCTCGCGACCGTCGCCCAGCTGAGATCGGTCCCGTCGCTGACGAAGGGCGTCGTGCCGGCCTTGGTGGGGGTTAGCTTGCGGTCGACCATGCGGATAATGCGGGCGGAGAAGCAGTTGTGGCCGCGCAAGGCCCGCGGCAGCGAGAGGAGGTTGACGAGCTGGCGGACGTTGATTGCCATCGTCCATTGGGCGTCCGGGGCCAGCCCCAGCGTGGCGTCGAGGTTGATCGTGCCGGTGGATTGCGCGCCCACCCAGGAGAGCCTATCGGCGCTATCGACAGCCGGGTGGACCGTGACGGTGATCTGCCGCGGGATGGCGAAGTTGACCTGCAGGAAGGTGCACACGTCCGGATATTCCTCCGAGGCCTGGTGCGCGATGGGGATGTAGATCCCTCGGATGCACGCCGTGCGCTAGGAAATGGAATCAAGTATCAGTGACAGATTTCTAGACCCCGGACGAAAGAGCCCATCGAACCTTCTCGTCAGGCTAGGGAAAGTGCAATGCATACATCAACCAGAAACCACTCCTCCCCCTTGGCTAATAGGGGCATCGGCAAGATCATGAACCACGATTCAAGCGCACCGCCCTTGTCATGGTCGCGGAACCGATTCCCGCTCACGCACAGATTATGTTCCACTGTTCGATACCTTTCTTCGTCACTGTAGGGCTTCTTCCCGTACAAGAAATGGATGTTCGTCCAATTTCCATACTTGGTGTCCCACCAGTCCCCCTTGACTACCCGGTAGGCGGAGCGCGGATGGTAGTGGACGTCCTTGGTGTAGTAGGCCGAGTCGCCGCTGTACGCAGCGCGATTCCAGATATATTCCACCAGAAGGTGGCCGTAGAAATGCTCTGGCTTGTCTGGGTCATATGTAGAAGATCGGAGGGCAGAGCGCTTGAAGAAGCATTCTCCTTCGGGGTAAGCGAAGGACATTTTCTATGTGGGGTTCAGATAGCTTTCAGTACGCAGTAGTTGAAGGGGTTGAACTGATAAATGTTCTGAGTGAGAACGTGGAATTGGCAGATATTTATGATCATCAAGAAGGTCCGTCTCAGTCGATCTGTATTTTGCTGGGTTCAGAGCTGGAAGGCCGCGCAAAATACGCTTAGCCAAAGAATGATAAAAGCACGCCCGTTTCGCTGGCGGGAACATGGATCATAGTTCCAGTTTGACGTATACATTCACCTAGACCCCGCACATGATCGTGTGACTGGGTTCGAAGGGATAACTCTGCCTAATCATGATTGAGAACCGCTAGAAAGAATTCCGGGGATGGACAGAGCTGGCTGTGATCCTGATGGTTCTAGGCCAAACCTGTAAACTTAATCGCCTCAGGTAAGACAGCATGTGTCAGACATGACTGTAAGTCACACCTCAAGCAACTGTCGGGTTGGGGTTAGCAACCTTATATCTTTGGAACGGAGACCTCCAAGCACGATACGATTCGTAGATTACAAGATTCCTGTCAACAGACATTCTTCAAGTATGATCCTGGCCCGAACATCTTTACGTAGGACTGATCGAGAAGACGGGGGATATAATGCAGGACCATTCGCCACTGCAAGGTTGATGTATCACGATGTGCGACGTGTTTCGCCCTCCGAGCCGTGTTTCAGATCCTGATAGAAGTAGCTCATGCACTACTGCAGCTTGACTGAAGTGGGTATGGGGGATGTAGTACGATCTTGTATCAGCAATCGATAGGGTCTATCGCGATTCCAGTTGTAGCAAGAGCTGCTCTGCTCCGCCCAGGACTACCGATATCACAAAGCATTAGCAGGTCAGCAAATGACAAAGATGCGGAAAAGAAGAAAACAGAATGAAGTATCACCACAGGATGAGACAGATGACAGGCAAGAACCTATACTGTAAGCTCAGTTTCTCTTCACCTGAAATGGGCTACTAGACCTTAGGATTGCTTTGAGACACGCACTTGTCTCTGCAGTAGTTCCCGGCCTTACCAATCAACGACGGTTGGATGATCGCTGTTGAAACATGATACATGCAACTGTTCAAGCTTGCGTAGAGAACAGACTCCTTGACCGCGGTCTCGCCTAGCCGGAAAGCCTTGTTGATCACGTTGCGATTAAGAAAGGGATAGAAGTTGCTGCTGCGGCTGAGAAGAAGTTGTGCAGCCATGAGGTCTCTAAGAATCCCGTGTCCGTGATTTTCATGGACGAGGGTGGGTGGAATTGGTCTTCCAAGGTGTGAACAGTGCCTCACTCGCAGATTTTCTCAAGGGGTGGTTGTAATGGTAGGTTTGTTGACATCGGACGGAAATCTGTTCCGAGGGTCGCTAGTCAGTCATGGCTGCGATACCTGATCGAGATGACGCTACTCCAGTTGCGATTGAACCCAAGCGAGTGTCGCGGCCTTAGATAATGGGCACTGGCACGTGTGGATACGTACCGCCCGCGGAGAGCCCGCTGCCGTGGGTGGACCCCGCTAGTGGTTGTTTATTTGGTCAGTAATGCTTTGGCTTCGTTCATCGGGCCTTGGAAGTCGGTTATACGAATGACCCTCAGTGGGCCAGTCTAAATTGTGGTGGTGCTGATCAATGCCAAATGATCGAGTGGACATCATTTTTACCAGAGAAACGATATGATAAATGAGGTGAAGAATGATCGACCAGTCAGGGTCAAACTGATGCTATATGGGGCCGATCGGTAGAAATGACACAACCTTCAATAACGATAACCTTCAATCACGGAGCCTGAAAGGCACAGCGCAGCATTCATCTAGTAAGCATGGAACCAGCCAAAGAAGTAACCACTTGAAATGCGATTAGGAACTCGAAAGCAGGAGAGGCGACCCTTCCTCGGTTTATCAAGTATTTCAAATCCAAATAACTAGCTCAAACAGAAACGGGAACACAAAAAACGAGGCAACTCGGGTGCTAAGAGAAATCCTCCTCTTGCGACTCGATGTTGTTCTTGATCCGCAGCAGGAGCGTCGTCTTCCACTTATCCAACTTGCTGAGCTGGTCGTACTGGAAAAGCTTGTCGGCAAAGGCTTCCTGGTCACCGGCTTCACAGGCCTGGACCAGATCGACGAGGAGCTGGTGCTCACGGGTGGAGGCGAAGGTGGTGTCGATGTCGCGGTAGTTTTCGAGGGCACGGTTGGTGGCGACCAAATCCTGTTTTCGACGTTAGGCAGTTGAGTGTGTAAGGGGTCGACAGGAAACTAACATTCGTCGCCAGGTGGCAGATACCAGCCTTGAGGAAGTAGTCCTTGACGGACCACTTCATAAGGTTGTTGTTAATGGAAGAGCGGCCAATGCGCTCGTAGTGCTCGACGGCCTTGTAGTAATCACCCTCGAGGGCGGCCAGATCCGCGGCCTTGAGGTAGTGCTTGTTCGCGAGGCTGGATTTACAAGGTTAGCCCTGCCAAAGAGATGACTCGAGCGCTTCAGCGTCGCAAGGTAGAACATACGCCTCAGCATTATCACCCTCAAACCATTCCGCCGCCTTTTCATAGGCTTCCAGAGCCTTCTTGTTGTCACCCAGTTCCACCTCATACACTTCGGCCAGATGTTGCTGCTGCGACGCAGCGCGACGGAGGTTTCCCTTGAGTACGTAGTGCTGGATGGCGCTGGAGAGCACGCGGGCGGCGTCCTCGGGGTCGGACTTGCGGTAGACCTTGAAGGCCTCGGTTAGGGTGTTGGCAGCGTCATCGGGCTCGTTGAGATTCTGCGTCTGAATAGATGCGGCCTTTTCGAATGCGAGACCGGCTTCCTTGTCTGAAAAGGGGTGAGGGGTTTAGTGTCAGAGTGGAGGTAAGGCGAGTGGGAACGCGGTGCGGAGCCTGCTTACTCTGCTTCTGAACTCGGAAGGCATTCGCAGCCTGCGAGTACAAGTCGGCGGCATTTTCATATTTTTCTGTGCGACCACCAAAGAAGCTGAAGCCACCAGAGGCGCGACTTAGCGCTTGATCAGCCTAAAGAGTGGAGGGGCATGGAATCAGTGATCGTCATTCATTTGGAGTCGGGCATGATAACGTGGAGGGACAGCGGGGCGGGGGGGATAAGGGGATTTTACTTTTTGGAGAAGGACTCGGGGATCTTGAGCCATGTTGAACAGTTGAAAGTTGTTTACCACAAAGAAGGGCAGAAGGTATATTCCAGCTAGAGCAGATAAAGGATATTGGAGTTATGAGAGTGGCTCAGCCAGCAAGATGAGGAGAAGATGAAGGGCGAACTGAAGCGTTCAAGGTTGCCGTCACTAACAGCCCGGCGGGATCGAGAGCTTCCCTCCACATCAACGTAGGCGGTGGGCCATCCCGCCCTCCCATTGGAGGACAGCCATCAATTGTTGTGCCTTTTGCTCTTTTCCAGTTCTCTTCCTCCACCGCGGCGCAGTTCACCACACCAGTTCACCAGTTTCCAGTTTCCAGCCTTCCTTGCTTGTTCAGTTATCTCTGCTTTCGGCCTCTACAATTGGCACACGTGTCTACTACATCAATCAATCTGACCAACTACTTGCGCACTATCTTACGTACTCACCATCACGACCGACATGTTCTTGCGCAGCAGCAGCTCACGGCTCTCCACCTTGTTGCGCCGTCAACCTCCGTCGCGCTCCCTCGTCGCAGGGCATCGCTCGATTTCTACATCCCAGCCTCAAGGACAAGATGACATCGACGCGGTCCTTGCGAAGCCGACTTGGTCTGTCCGCTCACTGCTCCCTGACGAGACCGATAAACCCTCCACTCCCTCGGTGACTCCCGAACAGCTTCGCCATCTGCTCCGCCTGTCTGCACTTCCCCAACCCGCGAACGAGGAAGAGGAGAGAAAAATGCTCGATACTCTGGAGTCTCAGATTCATTTTGTGAAGCAAATCCAGCGCGTCGACGCCAGCGACGTTGAGCCTCTACAAAGCATCCGCGACGAGACCCCTGAAGCGGTGAAGGAGAACACGATTGGTCTGGAAAAGCTCAAAGAAGCCTTGTCCAAGGAACGGGTTGTCGGACGCAACAAGAGGATTCAACGGATTGAACCGCAAAGGAACGAGCGACCGGACGGAGACATCTGGGATGGAAACGCCCTCGCATATGCTTCCAAGACCAAAGGCAAATTCTTCGTTGTGGATACCAAAAACTAAGCGCTTCGTTCTGAGGGGGAAAGAGACCAAAATCAGGCACTTTGCACGCACGCTGGAAGGTTGATTCAACCTAGGAGTGACTTACGTGATTGTTTCAGCTGCTCGAAATAACCGGGGGCAGTCTGGGCGCTGAGTCAGCCGTGATCTCATCTCCGCTGCAAGCGGCGACCTCCTGATTTCTGTCTCACTCACTGATGCCTACGTGATTGCAGCTTGTAAGACACCCCTTAGCATCAATTGATGTAAATCCCCGACTGTGGTCATCCGCAATCATGTGGAAATCGTTCAAAGAGAAACATGCTAGCAAATTCGGCTCGGGCCATGCTACGCCGCCTGCTCCGTCTCCGAGCGACCGCGGAGCTGATCTGACAACCATCCTCGACCGCCCGCAGCGCGCGGACCTGACTGTTCTGGTTGCTGAGGCTATTGAGCAGATGCGAAATGGCATTGTCGCTAGTTTCCATGTCGCGCCTCCTGCCGTCCAGGAAACTGCACATGACTTCTCCAAACATGAGGAGGACGAGGAAGATACAGACTCCTTGTTTGATCCTCTTGAACATCAAGACGACGAAATTTTAAACGATCGTGCTCCATCAGAGGTCAAGGCTTCAACCAAGGACCTTCAACTCGAGGCCAAAGCTCTCGCAGGCTTTGATGACTGGAGAGATACCGTCCTGCTCCGGATCGGGGAAGTAGTAAATCGGGACGATGATGCTCAGACTGAATCCAGCCAAGGCGACCCATCGCAAGAACTGCCCGAGCCACGACTTGAGGAGGATGAGACTGCTTTGAAGAAACTTCGTGAGGTGTATCCTCCGGTCGAAACGCCTCTCGTGCACCTTCCCAGAGCGAAGAAACTGTTGATCCTACACTCTCTGCTACTGCTGATGCTGAGCTTAGAGCACTACAATGCTCGCTCACGGGTACTGATGCTGTACGTATCGTCTTCCTTAAACCTTGACGTCAAGATCCTCAATGGAGACGAGGTCAAGGTCGCCCGGGGACTGCTCGACACAGCTCTTCAGCTTTCCCAAGCTGAAGCCAAAGAACCGGGGAAGCATCGCGATTCGTCCAGGAAGTGGAAGGTCGGAATAGCATCTGTTGCAGGAGCCGCGTTGATCGGCATCACCGGCGGGCTCGCCGCGCCTCTCGTTGCGGCTGGTCTTGGTACGGTCTTGGGTGGGCTTGGCCTCGGCGCCACAGCCGCGGCTGGCTACTTGGGCGCGTTGGCTGGTAGTGGTGTCATCGTCGGAGGGCTCTTTGGTGCCTACGGAGGCCGCATGACGGGTCGGATGGTCGATAAATATGCGCGGGAAGTGGACGACTTCGCCTTCCTGCCTATTCGTGGTACCCATCAAAGGTCGGAGGACGAGAGGGAGGCAGCTGAAAACGATCATATGCTGCGAGTCACAATCGGCATCTCAGGCTGGGTGACGGAAGAAGACAACTATGTTGTCCCGTGGAAAGTGATTGGCAGCGAGTCAGAAGTATTCGGTCTACGCTGGGAAAGGAAGCCATTGATGAAACTCGGCAACGCCATGAACTACCTCGTTACCAGTGCTGCCTGGGCCGCTGGAGGCCAAGTCTTATCTCGCACTATCTTTGCTCAGATTATGAGCGCAGTCATGCTACCCCTGGGGCTACTCAAGGTTGCCCGCGTCGCGGACAACCCATTCAGCGTGGCCAAGGCTCGTGCGGACAAGGCCGGCGAGGCACTTGCGGATGCCTTGATTAGCAAGGTACAGGGCGAAAGGTCTGTCACGCTGATCGGCTACTCGATGGGCTCCCGGGTTATCTTCTCTTGTCTACAAACTCTCGCCAAGCGGCAAGCATTCGGCTTAGTGGAGTCAGCGGTTCTCATGGGCTCGCCTACTCCGTCCAACGCACCCCACTGGCGTCGTCTACGCAGTGTTGTTAGTGGTCGGTTGGTCAATGTGTACTCTGAAAACGATGCCGTTCTCGCTCTACTGTACCGAACCAGCAGTCTTCAGCTTGGTGTTGCCGGTCTACAGCCTGTGCAGGGAGTATCAGGGGTGGAAAATGTGGACGCCAGCGATCTCATCAGCGGCCATCTGCGCTACCAGTTCCTAGTCGGACGCATTCTAGGCGTGGTGGGACTAGAGAGTATCGATGCCGACGAAGTGGCTCGGGAGGAGGCAGCGTTGGCGGTCAAGGATAGAAAGCAGGAGCAAGAACGACTACATAATGAGCGTGCGGCCGGTTTAGATGGGGAGGAGTCTGCGCGGCGTCTTTTGGAGAAAGGCGATGTGGAGGGAGAAGAGAAGATGGAAAATGAGGTTGACCAGAGGACTAGAGAGGGCTTGTCTCAGGGTCACGAAGTGCACCCTGTGCAGGCTAAGAGCCCAATTAAATAGTATGTATCTCAAGCCGCATTTACAGAGGACTCTACAGCCACATTCACTTTCAGTAGTATAACTTATTGATTTTTTAGTTTTTAATTTATATATCTTAAAGTAATTTAATTGTAAGTCCATGGAATAAGCCGCATAATAGCAGACTGAATTCACACCATGGATTGTAAGATTCACTGTAGTTCAGATCGTCTTTCCTTCAATGGAACCCTAAGAGGCGATACCCCCTCCTGTCACCAACTTCTCCTTCCGCTTCCACGAGCCATCCATCCACCTCCTAGCCAACATATCTATCTCCATCCAACTTCGATTCTTGTTCTTTCTTCTATTTTTAGAGACCATGGAACAGGCAGTGGCCCATACTTGATAAGGTGTATTTTCGACAGTAACCCATAAGAAGTCTTAAAATCCGGCTAAGCACCTCAGCCTGAATGGCCTACAACCCAAAAGACTACGCAGAGACCAAGGGCCCGCCACAACTAAGACCTCGACAGTGCGGAGGAACTCGAAAAGAAATTCAAAAGCCTAGTTTCAACGACCCGGACATTCGCAGAGCAGCTTCCAAACCATGATCCACCCGTTACATCAAAGCAAGAAGGCGCATCAGGCATCAAAGCTAGTCTACTAAGAATACGCGCTTGTGTAATCTGACAACTTACAACAACTGCACCGAGATATGTCCAATCCTGGTGGCCTTTCTTCTGCGACAATCCTGATATCAGAAGACGGCGATGAGGTAGGTATTTCTTACCTTGAGACCGCTTCGTGGGCCGTGGCGGATGTTTGTCGTCGAAGCAGGGATGTCTGAATCGAAGCTCCCCAGACAAGATATAAACTGGTGGATCGGCAACTCGAAAGGCAAAGTTCTTCTGGGCTTGCTCCTCACCGCTCTTATGTGCTGGCCGTACTGGCAGTATTATGATTATCGAGAAATATATTCCGAGACCGCATCCAAAGCCGAAGACCAAGGCAAAGGCCGCAGCTCCTAGAGGAGCCATCTATATCCTAGAACATCTGCGTCGGCAAGCTGAGTATGGGAAACAGCGGTTCCGGGACTGACAACCTCACACATGATCAAGAGGAACTCAACTTCTTTGGAACCTTTGGAACGTGGTACAGACTTTGAAGTCCTGATTGGTAGAGTATTCGACAGCCACACATCAGACATATACGCTAACCGACAATATAGGTCAAGTTGGCTGCCTAGACGGGCCCGTCCAAGTGTTGATTTGGGTTCATATCGACCTACGATCAAACGAGGTTTGTCAAAAGGGTTGAGACTTATAAAGTCCAGCTGTCCGAGCGTTAGACTCATATAGATGCACACTCGAGCACCTCCATTGCTTCCACTCGTAAGGCACAACATCACCACCATTACCACCACCACCATTAAGGCAATTGCTGCTACTGCGCCTACTAGCCTGCCTGCAGATTAATCTATTGAATTGCCATTGGGCTTGATTTGATATCCAGTGTATTTGGCAAATCGTCAACATGATCACCAACTTTTTAGGCGAAGCTGTGACTACGGGAGGTAACAATCGGGCCCAAATTTGAAGAGGAGACGGCTCCCATGGTTGACAGAGGTTTTTCTCACGATACAGATGTGGCCAATCCCACTATCAGTTTGAGACGAGCCTTTGACTGGAGTAGCAATGCAAGCAGATCGCAAAGGGATGGCGCTCTAAAAGCGCAACTGTTATTTCTCATATTGTAAGTGAAGAATAGTTGTTTGTTCACTGCGCCTTAGTGCTTTCCGACTGCTAGATCCTGGTTTTCAGTTTAAACGCCGACAGGCGTTTCAATTAGCGTTGGCCGTGATGCAGCATGGGCATGGGGCATATATCGAATCCGCTGTCAGAAACAAAGCGATGGTCAGTCCCCCTGCTAGCGGGCAGAGCCCTGCATAGGCTCTACGCAACGGGAACGAGGATTCGGTAGTCGACTTCATCATCCAGCCGACGAAGGCATATCAAAAGTGTTGTCTACCCACTTAACCATTGCCTCCTTCTGTCCTCTCGTCCTAGGATGATGATCCTCCCCAAAATTTCGGTATACGGACAACTCCAAATGAATACTTACTGCCGACAAGAATGTATGTATCTCAGTGCCATATCAAATGTTCGTGGTTTCTACACCATATCGGGCGCCGTTTCAGCCCTCGTTCATGCCGCGATATCGGATTGTGCTGACGTCCATTCGCAGCAAATCGTAAATGACATACTCGAACCGCAGCCGCAGCCGCCGTTGAGCGCCGCGACGACGAGAGGATTGCCTCCGCTGCTCTCGCCGCCTTCCACCGCCTCCGGGCCCTGGGCGCCCTCTTTATGGCCGTTGCCAAGGCATTCGTTGTGCTCGGGCCCTCCGGGGCGTCACGAATCCTCTGGTCATTCTGCGTCGAGACTTCGATTCAAGCTTGCACGTGCACCCTTCGAGGGCAGAGTCTAGTAGAGCGTCCACCAAAGCCTCATCGACATGTATGGCACTGCAGGACTTACTAATCGCACGAATCCGCCGTGGGGCTGGGTCGTGCGCTTTCATGCTGCCTGATGTATTTCAATCGAGGTTCCTATCCTAAGCACGACAGAGAGAGATACAAGAACGAAGGTATCGCAAAGCAACTCACTCGTTTCCGATTTACAGGGTAGCTAGCTAGCCCGGTACAGGGATGAGTCTCACTGCATGTATACGGTTTCTCACGAGATACCACCGTACCTGGTTTGTCTGTTGAGTGAGCTTTCGATTGGAAGGGAATGGACTTTGGCGGTCGCGGCTATGGGCCCCTATGCGGTGGACAGGCCTCACATATCCTGAGCCCATGGGGTTTCTGCCTCGAGTGGAAGAATAATCTCAATTGTGAGGACGGGGAAATAGGCTGATTACCGCAACGATTACTGACGATGGAAAGGATAGCGGAGGGGGAAGAGCGCAAGCCAAAAGGTAGAGACAAACAGATGCGACTTATCCCTATAACGATGACAGACTTACGCGTCTTGAGGACCGAATACCGTTGGCTATTCACGAGAAGATACCCGTGCACGTACGTGTATCATACGATGGAACGGGTACGGACCTGAATATCAAGTATGGATAACCGACGGGCATATGGGCGCAGATGCCTTGGTAGAGGAGTATAGAGAAGTGCAAGTAATGGATATCTCACCTGTTTACCTTCTTTGGAACCGAGCAAAGTATCATGCCAACTTGCTGGGGGCCACGGGTGGTGGAAACCATGGTATATATTGGAAAGTCGCTGGTTCGACGCGCCTGAGGCTTTTGCCTTTTAGCGGAGGGAGATGCAAGATGCACTGGGCAGAGGGTCGCACCTGGCGTTCTACTGTCCCTTATACCATTATGGCAATTCGGGAGGTGGGATGGGCTACTACTACTTGAGGACGTCACAATAAGATGCTGTACAGGTCAGCTTGTGACCCGCCCCTTATAACGGTACTACTGTTGACTTGAATGACGGTGCACAATACGTGAAGTTATCTGACATTATAACATTAGAACATTAGAGAAGCTGAAAGACCGAAATATGACATATCATCCCATCGCTCAATCCATTACCCTTCGATTAAATTGAAAATACCCAAGCTCGCAGCCTCCGACCGCTCATGCGCAGAATGATGAATCCACCTCAGTGTAGGTCGCCGTGACCCGACCCAGCGCAACGGCCTGGTTGTTGGTGAGACTGTTCATGGCCGCCTCGGCGATGTTGAAGCCACCGGGTGCGGCATCAATGGCCGTCACGTAGATCGAGGTGGTGCCGTAAGTCAGCTGGTAGCATTTCCCGCAGTTGGGGCTGCCCCAGCCCGACACGGTGGGGGCACCTCCAATGTTGGGGAAGCCCGGGATGTCGGCGAAGGTAGCGTAGTTCAGGTTGGAGCAGGAGACGGTGTCAATGGATTGGCTGCCGGTATCAAACACAGTGTCGTAGGAGACAGACACGCTGACGGCCTCGGCGGCCTCGGTGGTAGTCTCGACTGGGGAGGCAAGGGTGGAGGTGTAGAAGACGCTGAGAACAGCAAGAGCGGATGCGAATGATTTCATTTTGGAACGATGGGTTATGTTTGGAACGAGATAGTATGAAGAGGATTTTACTCTCGATTGATTGCTTGCGTTGGGTAGGAGAATGTGCGAGATGAACTTGATGAGCAGGCAATTTGAGGCGTCTGAGAAGCGATTTATATAGCTTTTTCTCTTCCTTGACTTGGTCCAAGCGGTGTATCATCGAAGGTAGCCTCGCTCGGTAGTTGCCTTGGATATGACCTACCTGGTCAACGTGCTGCTATGATCCGTCGCATCCGCCTAAGCACTGGGGGCCTGATGCTGGGAATAGTAACATGATCACAGAACATATCGTCCACGTATTCCGAACTAGGACAGTGACAGGTATAGATCTGCACGCAACGAGGCGGGAGTGTGACATCTCCCCTCATTTGGCGGAGAGCAACACCACATCAGTAGTGAGCGGGAGAGACATGCGGGGGTGGCAGGGACCGCAGCACTGACAATCCGGACCAGTCAGAGCAAACGAGCTCGGGCTTGGGATGAGACATACAGCCTTAGAGGCATTTGCTTCCCTCTCATCCGGCTACCTCCGACTGGGAAAAGAACAGGTGACTTGTCTTGGAGGCTGTGGGTTGACTGGCAATGGATCCTATTCATAGAGCAACCGGGTAATACAACTGCAGCATGGCCAGGTCATGCAACCCCATGCCAAGTGACTCAGCATTCCTTCCCGTATTCCTTCTCTAACAACATCGTTGAAGCCGCATGAGGATATTTATCTCCGTACTGGTGAGTCAAAGACAGCCGATTCGATGGTACTGCTGAGTATGTAGTTTGAACCTTGAACCGAAAATCATCTGCGAAGACTTGACTACTCTGGCGAGTAGCTTGACGGATGGTGCCACACAATCATTGAAGGTCTCATCATGCCAAGAAACGAGAAGAGCTATTAGGGAGGGATCGTCGCATCCGGCGTCGAAGCAGCGCGATGCCTCCCGTCGATCAATCCTTCCAGATCCGATGTTCGGAGTAACCCCCAGACAGAATTTCGGGTACGCACAGTGCAGGAGGTCCGAAGTCCTGGGGTGGAAAACCACGGCCGCATTTGTGTTGGGCCGCGACGGCTTATTCTAGACATTGAGGTGCCGAACAAGTATAAGGCAGTGTGCAGCTGAGATAATCGCTGTAAATTCCCATTGCCGACCGGTTGGAAATCCCACCAGAAATATGAGTACTTGGTCTCCGCATCTTCTTGTTTGTGCCCAAGATAACAATCCATGCCCCTTACACCACCAAATATGAAAGCATTTTTTTCGTCAAGGCCCTGTCCATGCACTCTGAATCTGACGTTTGAATCCGTGTCTGGTGATGATGATAAAAGTGGGATGGCACTTGGGGTAGACCACGGTTCGTGGTTAGGAGCTCATTCCTTGGAACCAGCCCGTCCGTCGACTCTACCCTCGCGGCTGGGAAGTTTGGCATAGTTCAGGAACCATGGATGAGCCATCACATGGCTGTTTCTGAAGATTGGCTATCTATGGGCCTCACGAGGTGGTACCCAGCCGATCGGCTCAGCTCCTGTCCACGATGGGGGAATCCCGAGCAATTAAGCTTCAAGACCATGGCTTTGGAAAGGTCCGCTCATCCCTGAAGATCACTGCACAACCCGAAATGAGTCAAGGTTGGAGTAAGAGATGCGAGGGCGTGTGGAAGGAATGACTTGGAGAAAGAGGAATTGAGACGACTGAGTTGATATCGAGGTAGTATGCAGATGAGTAGCTGAGTTGGTTGTGTTAGTTCGGTCACTTGTGTTGGTGAGACCTTGAAGAGGAAAGAACCGAGACACACCCTCGGACTGGTGGTCACTTGACTTGCCTTCTCTTCCCACTTCCTCCTACTCCTCTTCCCTGTCAACTCCCTTCTCAATGTACTACAGAACACAATCACCAGCGCCTTAGGCAATGCAAGGATGCCAATACCATGGATCATTTCCCACCAACGACCGGTTCCGGATTTCTGGGCTGCGATCGCCCTCCACTGACGGAACTCTTGAGGTCGAGAAGCTTCGTGTCTACGTAAACTTCCTGACTGACAAACTTCGATGGCGTGCTAAAGCTACTAGCCCACAAGCAGTCCGTGGCTGTATAAGCCTGCAATTACTTGACCCAGCTGCGTTTAGGCTCCGTCGCATCATCGATCATCGGAGAGTGTGCATTCCAATCACGAAGATCTTTGGCGCACCAGCCCGACTTCCCCGTGCAGATTAGATCGATACTCGTTCCTGCAGGCGATCCTGCACAGAACGTTCCGACCCCTTCTCAAGTACTCTACGAGACTTCAGGGGATTCACTGTTCCAGTATGGATCAGCAGCTCTCAGTAAGGAGCTTGTCGCCTCGTCCGCACCGACGGCAACCGTCTTTTAAAGAACATCGTGACAACAGATTGACGTAAACATTCATTGATTACGTTCCGGCAACCAGGTCCTGACGGCTTTGCCGCTCCTCTGGGATCAATCATCTTTCTAGACTCTCTCACAATTGGCGGCTGTGCAGCAGCGCAACGGACTCGGAGAATAATCATAAAAATGATTTTGTTAGATGCAGAAGTGGACCCCGCGAACGAAGACCGTGCAGGCTGCAAGCTACGGAGTACTATTCCTGCTAAGTCCTGCGCTAGCGGTATGTGAGCTTAGCATTTGGTGTTTTGGTCCCTGTGGTCCACTCACTAACCCGCACTAAGCTTGACCCATTGTCAGATTTTCGGATGCTCCATACCAGATCTGTGTGGCCCCTATCCGGGTCTCCAGTCGGAAGAGGCAAGACGTGTGGATGGTTACGACCAATTGTGCTGGCAGGATTCAGCTAGAAAGCGAAGCGAAAATTAAGGATACTTCGCGGAGAATTTAGACTGGACGTTGCCATGCATGATAACCCAATTTCTAGCCTGCCAGTCCCTGAGCATTCTCAACAGCCTTCTGCCCCAGGATTTAAAGCCTGCGCCTGTCACTCTTCTAAGCCGGCTGGACCCTGGTACCTCTGTCAACCCAACATTTTGGATCCAGCGATTCTTGCACAGGGAGATGAACGATGCCTGCTCTGTCACTACTGTCACGCCTGCTGTACAGCAGTGATGCTGGTCGCGCCCATCTTGCAGGTCGGTCGACCCCGCAGGTCGGAACCCTCACGGCCAGCGACAAAGCAGGGTTCATCGCCATGGGTGTTGTCGCTCTCTGTTCTTTTGTTGCATCCTTCGGTCTGCTGTCATTCCTTACCTATCGTTTCCTCTTCTGGCGCCAATACTACAAGCGTCCGCTGGCACAGAACCAGTATGTTGTTTTAATTTATAATCTCCTCCTTGTCGATCTCCAGCAGGCCACGGCATTCTTGTTATGTCTTCACTGGGCTTCCAAAGGCTATGTCTACTACCCAAGTGCACCCTGCGTTCTCCAGGGGTGGTGGATTCAGATTGGTGATCCTGGAAGTGGTCTGTTTGTCTTGGCGATCGCCATGCATACGGGTGCTGTGGTTTTGCGAGGTCGACAGCTGCCATTCCCAATTTTTGTCGCCAGTGTCGTGGGCCTTTGGATATTTATCATCATCCTTGGTCTCATCCCCGTTGGCTTATTCGGCTCCGAGACGTTTGTTATATCCGAAGCAGGCTGGGTAAGTGGTCCTCAAGTTGATCTGTACACATATTCAGAAACTAATCTTAGTATCCTACCTACAGTGCTGGCTAAGTCCACAACACGAGACGGAGCGACTATGGCTGCATTATCTATGGATTTTCCTCGCCGAGTTCGGTACAGTCATCCTTTACGGGATCATGTTTTTCTACCTTCGACGCCGGATGAAGGAGGCGGCGTCCCTGCGTCAGAATCACCAAGAAAACCTGAAGCGGTTGAATCGGGTGGTCGTATACATGGTCATTTATCCTTTGGTTTACCTGGTGCTGTCGCTTCCGTTGGCGGCTGGCCGCATGTCAACCGCTCGACATATTGTTCCTAGCCGGGCTTACTTTGCAGTGGCCGGAACCCTGATGGCTCTGTCGGGCTTTGTGGATGTGGCAGTGTATACCTTGACACGTCGCCACTTGTTGCTGGAAACCGAGCTCAGCGCCTCGGACAGGATGTATGCTTACACGGAGTCAGCAGCATACCAAACGCACATTACGACAGGTCACGGCCACAGCGAGACGAAGAAGCCCCGCATGAAGACTCGATTCCGGCGGGGAGGCCTACAGAGCATCAATGACACGGTGGATGATAACCGCGACTCATCGACCGAAGACATTGTGCGCAAAACCGACATGGAGCTCGCTGATCTGGGGCATGGCGTGTACCAGGAGACGACCATCGAAATTTCGCACGAGCCAGCCGAGCCCGAAGATTTTCAGAAGATGAATCGCCACAGCGGGTGATGCCGGTGGAGAATTCAGCCGGACTCCCACTCCACCTGCCATTCATTCCCTAGATTAATTTTCTTTTCTTTTTTTTTTTCTCTCTCTTTTCTTTACCCCTTCATCCTCCCTCCCGTGTGGATACAGTCATTCTTTCTACTTACTGAGTATATCTCACTACCTGTCACGATCTTTCTTACGAGAATATCCATGATCACTATACCAATCCCTGTATCTATATCTATGTGCACATCTAGGTTGTCCATTGGGGGCAATTCATAATCACTAATAACCTTTTTTTCTGGTGACTGACGCGGCCTGTCAATGTTGTTGTGTGATTACCTCCCCCTCCTTTCTGGTTGCACGTTCAATTGTCAATCAACCCCACCGACGGACTCTGGGCCGGATACGAAGCCGGCTGCCCTGGATGGCACCGCCCCGACCAATGGGCGGTCTGAAAGAGCAACGGGCATGAAGATCGACAGGCCGGCCCCACAACGTGGAAGCTTGAGCCAGCGAGAAATCTGATTGGTCCCACCCTGTCGGCTGCCACATTAGGCCCAATCCGGTATGAAGCAAACAAGCCTGGTTTTTTCCCTCTTCGGCAACTCCCTGCGGCTCCCGCTCCGACTCTCTCAGTCACTTCTGAGTTCTCAACGAAACAGGGGCTGGATCGTCACCTTCATCGACTGGCAATTAAAGTTTTCTACCAACTTCTCGGTTGTTTCCCGTTTATACGAGATGGCTGCTGGTGCTGGTGCTGCTAGTCGCCGGAGAAAAGGATGTCGCAGAGAAACACGGCAGGAAAACCTTCATCTCTCCGAATGCTTGGGACGAGCGAGACTGCGTGAAGCATTGGCTGATTTGAAGAGAGGGGTATTTACCTAGTTTCCGGTACCTAATTTGATGCCGCAGTCCCTTGCGTATCTAGCGGCCGACACTTGCTAGCATACATATGAGCTCAACTACATACATGTGCAGCCTCAGCTTGGCAGCACAATCAAACACCTATCTCTGCTGCTGTCGCTTGCGCTGTCATCTGTGCCACTGACTCGCCGCCAAATTACAGCATAACTCCTCTCTGGGCAACCATTCCCAACGTGGTCATCCTTACCGACACGCGTTGCAGCATGCTTGCGCTGTCGTCGATGGCAGCAGGTTTTCTCGCGTCTGTCGCCTAAAGCAGTATCCACTTATACGCGCACCCCCCCTCTCGGTGGCTGCGCAGCTAGCGAATGAGAGCCTGCGCAACTCCCGAGTCGAGCGTCATTTCGAAGCCGAAACGATGAGTGGCTGTGGCTGGAGCTCCGTACCGTAACTGTGGGTGTGGCTTGGTGGCTGAGGGAGAACCGTGGATAGGACCAGTGGGCCAAGACTTCGTGTATAGTCCGTGTTTTGTCGTGTGCTGTGCTGGTAACTAGGAGGGGGGTTTCGGTAGACTGTACGATGCACGGTCGAGCGTAGTGAGAGGAGGGGTAACACTTTTGGGTGACTAGGGACCTGGATGCAAGCGAGCTGTGCGACAGTTGTTGCTCGAGGTTTGTCTGGATGAAAGAATGATACGCAAGACTATGGTGATCAGAGACGGACTGAAGAGAAGCATGGATAAAGTCAGCTCCGTGTGCTTTGATCGGGTTCGTCGGCTAGAGTGCTGTGGATTAATATTCTTACGTCGAGATTGGAGCAAGAGCAGCCGCGGTTGCGTATGACTTGCAGTTGGATGGACTTTCCTTCCGCCTCTCAATACTCTTGTCGTACTCTTGATGGACGCGCTTGACAGGCCCTTCACCAACAAAGCTGTAGTGTTTGGGTCACTGCAGACTTAGGACTGATGGTACCAGACCGTTGCTGGGTGAAACATAGCATCATTGTTAGCCATCATAGATTGCATGAGGATGCTAATCTGATAGCATGACACCACAACAATCTTTTGAAGTGAGGACGAGTCTACTAGCTCAAAAGGCCATATCTAATTCTAAGCATGAGGCTTAAGCATCTGCCATCTAGGCCCTCTACTGTAGGATTTATTCTTTGTTCCCCCAAACCTCAAAATATATATATTCCCTCCTTTCCTTGGTACCTATAATTCACTCCAGGACAAGTCAAATATGCCTGAATGAATGCTGCCATTGAACTGCGCACTCTATAAGGTGTATAACATTCAGCGACCTGTTATCCTCCCAAAGATTGCAGCCTTGAAATCTGGCTTAGTATTCAGTGACACATATATGCCTATTTATACTGTGAATTGAAATCTGAACTTTCAGCAAGAAAGACAATGATACAGTATACTCTGATATGAGGAATGAATCTATCTCGCACCCACAACACACCACTCCAAATCGAACTACTACTTCGAACCTTTGTCTGCTTACTCCCCAGAGCCTTATTTATATAGCCAGCTGACTTGCTACACAACACCACACTATGCATATAAAGCACTTCATTTCAAATTGCAGTTTATTAACCACACAATTAAGCCTTTCTCCACCATGAGAACTGCAATCCAATGCATACACTTTCCCCAAGGTATATTATATCGTCATGTTTAATATCCCAAAGACAACAACACATCTCATTCTCAAAGACATTGATTGAACGGAGCGACTGCTCTAAATCCCTTAGCTCCGGCCTAGCCTAGCCTAGCCTCCCTCCCTAGTTCCTTTATAGTATCTACCCCCAGCTAAAGACTCCGCCTCACCCGAATAACTTAGCTTCACTCCGGCGCTTTATTTTAATCTCGGGTTGAGTTCTCCATCAGTAACTTGGAGAAAGGGGAAGGAGAAAGACTAGCTGGCGGAACGGGCGGATGATGATCCCCGATGCTGAGCCTCTGCAAATCAAGTTCTGATGTGGTAATTGTTTCCACTTGGTTTTGTTTTCGGTCTGACTGAGTCAGTCAGTCAGGGACTGGCTGGGTGATTGTTGGAGGGGG